>VWZT01003765.1:0-28805 GCA_013397055.1 Pachycephala philippinensis | reverse complement strand
GGCGCCCCGTGGAGCGGGCCCGGCCCCGGGCTCTGCCCACCCTGCGCCTCGGCGCCTTCGCCCGAGGGGGCACCGCGGCCAGCGCTGCCCCCGGCATGACCCGCGACCTCCTGCCCCGCGCTGAGCTGCGGGCTCCAGCCGCACACCGCCGGACGGGCCTGACACTCGACTCGGCGCCTGACAAATCATTAACTAAAGTGACACATCCCTCTGTGCATCGGGAATTTATGGATATGCCCTGGAGAAATAGGGAATGACCGAGGCCGGGGGACAGACCCGTTCCCTTGTGCCAGAAAAGCGGCTCGTGAGGAGGCTGGGCTCCCAGCCGGGCCCGGCACCCTCGTCCGGCCACAGCCTGGAGGACAGCGGAATGCGAAAAGGTTTTCCCTCGTGCCCAGGGCTGCTCCACAGCAGCCTGCTCCTGCTCTGCTTTATGTACACAAAACCCTCTGTGGCACCTCCATGGCCGTCCTTATCACCCTTCATCCTATTTCAGAATAAAAAATACCCCTTGCTGTATGAAGAACAGTTTGATGGCACCAAGCAGAGTGGGTAATACTGTGTAAGTCAGTCAATTTGACAGTCAAAAACTGAAAGCCCCTGGTGAAGACAGCCACATGTAGAAACCTTCTGACTGTCCTTGGCATGGTCAGGGGCAGGAACTGAGATGTCAGACTGGTCAAAATATAGAATGTTTTGAGGCAAATGCTTTGCTGTTTTCCTGAATCCGCTGAAAAAAATCATCTCACACCAGCCAAGATTTCAATTCTGGAGAAGGATTTTTCTGTCATAGAAGCAATACTCACGGTTTTCATTTTGGCTGAGTCACAGATGATTTTGCAGGACATTCATTTTCAATGAAATGAAGGATTCCTTGTCCCCTGAACAGCTCATTCTGTTATGCTGACAGCAGAAATCGAAGTCTGAGTTGATTAACAGTTCTTATATACAAAGCCTGGCAAATATATCAGGAATTTTACGGTGTCAGATAATTGACTGGATTTGCCCATTGCTTGTGAACAGCTATCCTTTTACAAAACTGCAGAGACCAGGCCACTGGGGTTTTTTGCATAACCGATTCACAGGCATAACTGTGGCATGATAAACCTCATTGTCTTCAGAAGAATAGAAGGCAGGACTGGTATAGGTGCTCTAGGTAGAAAACTGAGATCAGGAAGAGATAAAAACCTGCAAGTGGCAATTGTATACTGATATTCATCAGCATTTAAAAAGTTCAGCCACAAAAAGAAAATATATTTTGACTTTTCACCTAGTCCGTGCAATTTGTTACACAGGTGCAACCTGACATACATGGCACGTTTTTGTGTCTTTGGCTTAGTCATGTAATTGTTTTAAAATGCCAGGCAAATAAAAACCACAATTAGAATGAATAATAGCAAATAAATTAAATACTTTCTTTTTCAAAATAACTTTGGTGGTAATCTAATTAGTCATGACAGCAACAATGCCACTTCTAGAAAAAAATCAATAAAAATGTAATGCTATTATAATTTAACTTGCATGTAGTAAGAAACAAATTGACTTAATTTTTTTTTCTATGTCTCATAGTCTGTCCTGATGCTTGCTGCTGTCAGTGCTTTCTCTGGGAATAGTATTGCATGAGGAAAATACGGTCAGTGGAATACTGAGGCACAGAAGGACCTATGAGATTGTTCCAGTGTAGCATTGGAAATGTTGCATGGATGAAAATGTGAAACTAAAGGTTCTCCTGACTTACTGTCTCTTTGCAAACAACTGTAAAAATAAAACCGGTTTCCTGAGCTTGGCTAAAGATATCTGAGAGCATTTGACCTAGAATCTGCTCAAGTGTAACCTTTTTTAACTCCTTCTTTGAATAAGTGCAAACCCAATAATCTCTGAACAGTAATAGAGTTGATATTAAGACTGGCAGATTTCTGCTAAGTCCCAACACCAAAACATTTGTTGAGCTGTGTGACGTGGTTTCCTTTTCATCATAAATACACTTAAGCTGCCTGGTGTGGTTTTTGATAATTGCTATGCTTGTGCAGCAGTGGTTCTTGTTCTAAGATTTACCATTTCACTGAAACTAAATTTCTGTGTATTCTTCAATACTCAACTGAGTAGGCTTTTTTTCCCCTCTTAATTTTATCATTCTTGGTCATAATCAGGTCCAGGTGTTTATCAAGTAAAATTAAAATATATATTGAGAAAAATCCCAATGGATTCAAGCTATTCAGTATGCACCCCACTTCCAGAAAATCAGGCTCTCCAGTTCTCAAAAGCCTGTATGCTATTTAGAATCACAACACTTGATTAATGTGACAAAATTATGCCTTTAATTAAACTCACAATTATTACTGACAAAGTGGAGGTTTAAAAAATCCAAACTACCTCTGATTATCTTTGAAAACTGTAGAAGATTTTTTTTTTGTCTCCACACATCCCCCCTTGCTTTTATCAAAATACTCACAATGTACGTATAATGGTTTTACCATAAAAAGTTTCACTGCCCTAAAAGAACTAATATCATACCTTTACACCATCTTCTGTTGTAGCTGCAGTGGTAGAGAAAGGAATTATCTCTACTCAAGTGCTAGCTTGAAGCCACAGAAATAGCTATTTTTTCCAATGCAAGGCTATAACCAGGCATAAGTCTTGTCTCCCCATACAACGTTTTCTCCAAAAGCCCCCCAAAATAAATTGCAGCAGCAGTAACAATACAGAGGATCACCCTAAGAAAAAAGTCGTTTGTTCAGTAGAAAAGGCATGCCCCAATTTATGTGTATTTATTATCTCAGTGGACTTAAAATGTGTTGAACACGATCCCCATACAACGAACTGTGTGTTCTTGCTCCTTCCTGAGCATTTCAAAAGCCCATTTATAACTTTGAAAATGGGCTCGAGTACTTCATGAGAGCCAAATCTATCCAGTGACCACAAGTGGAGATACCACTAGCTAACTTCCTGGCAGTAGTGCATAAGTCTTTGAAAAGTATCTGTGGTTGAATGTTTTGTGAAGAGTCTTCCCTATTATTACAGCTTGCATTGAATGTTAAGTTTAGAATTATTGTTAAAACGTGTATCTTTTATTGCAGGTAAGGAAAAGGTTCCAAAGGATTAAATCAGTACCACCAGTCTCAGTCATTTCCACAACCTGCTTTTAAAACTAATCTGAAACTGAGTGTACAGCTACACAAACCACAGCACAGTAATACCCCAGTGTTTCCCTTAACTAAATTCTCTTTTTCTGCACTTACTATCAAGTAAGCAGATTTGCACTTGTGTTTTCTGTTGTTGTTTGGTTTAGGACTTTTTTTTATCAATTGAAAAGCATGAATACTTTAGCATACTTTTGTAAGAAACTTGAGTAGAGAGATGGATTTTATTGCCAGCTTTGACAACAGTGTTTGTTATTTCAATAGCAAGTTCTGTGATTCCTTATGATAGCTCTGTCAGAACATCCCCCTGATGGAATTTTGCCTTGAACTGTAACACAAGATTGGAATTAAATCCTGTGCAGGGTTTTTTAGAATAAGAATGATACCCTTCAAATCAGTCACATTAAATCAAATCAAGGGCTTGTGATTACTGAAGTGTTG
This sequence comes from Pachycephala philippinensis, assembly GCA_013397055.1. NCBI lineage: Eukaryota > Metazoa > Chordata > Aves > Passeriformes > Pachycephala > Pachycephala philippinensis. Next base: position 25,224 of record VWZT01003765.1, on the reverse strand, counting down.
TTGTAGCCAAGAACAAATAATGAGGTTCAGTGCAGGGCTGACTGAGTGGCATGTAGGGCTTGTGAGCTGCAGGTCAGACATGTGACATGCTGGCTTCTGCTCCCTCGCACTAGGGCTGCATGAAATCAGTCACACAGACGATGCATTAGGTGATGCAATCCGCGCTGGCCAACCTTGAACTGAGGCCCTAAGTTCCTTCCTAGAGAGAATGGTAATAGCCCAGGGTGAGTGTTACGTACGTGGGGGTTACAGTGGCTGCGGCTGCAGCTAATGGTAGTCGGAGCTTGTGCGCTCACTTCCAGAAATAACTGCAGCAGTGTATTATGTGGTTCATTTGTCCATAACTACCCCTGGTACCACAACAGCTACTGTACTAGATGTAATCTTCTGGAAGGGAATTGACAAGTGGATGACTTTAAACATCACATAAATTATTAACCATTTAGATAAATTAAACTGGCGATGTTTCACAACAGCAGAGCACTGCTGATACTTTTTACAGCCCTATTTCTGGAACTCCGCCTTACACAAAGAACATAATTTCTGACCTCACATGCCTTCAGAATACTGCACAAAACCATGTAATTATTATGGAAGGAAGGTTGCAGGTGACTGTGCTATCTGGTACTCCATGTGTTTATCCAGCACGTAGAAGTTCAGTTTCCATAATGTGAGTTGTTGGGAAATCAGATTCAAGATCCTTTAACACTAGTTGTTTAGTGTAGGGAAAATACAGGCATAAAAAAAAAAAAAAAAAAAATAAAAACAACAAGAAATGTAGAGCTAAAATGACTTTTCACAAACAGCCACAGCACTCATAAGTCTCAGCCATTTCTGAGCTGCTGCCAAGGACACTGAAAGAGTAGAACCAGACAAAGCACAGTAAGAGTCTCCAGATACATGCAAAGAGGAAGGCAAATGTTAACTTCTTTTGGATTTAAAGAAGCAACATACCTGGTCAGACTTCAGGCAGGTAGCACTCCACTGTTGTTATCAGAGTACAAGGCTGATGTATGAAATTGAAAGACAAAATGAATTCTAGTTTTGGAAGAATTAATGTAAAGAGATTTGTTTGCCTAAATGCAGACATTTCATACCGATTTAGATCTCTATTCTACCACCACACCCTAAGAAGGCACAGATTTCCTGTTCAGCCTATGTCACACAGGTCTGTCCGGTGGGGATGTTTCAGATATCATTCGGTATTAAATATGTCACCAGTTGCTCGTATTTAAGTGCCTAAACTTCACTCATGTTATTTCTTTTCTGCTTCTGTAATATGCAGCTTGCAATAAACTATCCATGACTTTAAGAAACAAAGTCTAGGGACATCAGGCATACTGCAGTGTGAAACTGGATTTTGAAAGCTTTCATCAGATCTAAGGAGATTTTTCTGTAATTCTGGTAACAGTAAGAAATGTGAACACTTTGAAATGTGTTCATATGCATATCTGCATACATGTGCAGGAAGGAGGAATTTTTCTCTTCCAAAATCACTGGAATAATCTAGCCCAGATTTGCACCCCCAAATTTGCACCAGCCCTGGTTGAGCAAAGCAATTTCCAAATCAATCTACCTGTGCATGTGCAATTTAGAATGCCTTGAAAATGGGCTCTGAAACGGAAAGCTCTGCTGAACCCTGATGATGGAGTCATTATGTTTCTGCCAAATGACAGAAACCAAACAAATGCTTATCACTCCAGCTGGAATTCCTAAGGTAGTGCTACTGTATGATAACATACCTGCCACCATTTTAATACATCACCTGGTAGGACATTTAGTACTCTTTGGAATGAATTAATCACACAGAGAAGGTCATTTGCTCTGTCTCAAGAGTTATTCCAAGAAATCTATATTCGGGAAATGAGATATTCAATAAACCTTTGAAAAACCAACCTACCGTTCATATTTTAAAAGCATTGTGCTGACTGCTAGGAAGTTATTATATTAAAAGGTTATTAATGCAAATCTCTGTAATTCAGGAACCCTATCTAACAACACCAATCTCAGCACTTATAATGGACCTAATTATCACAACATCAGTGCACCTAACATTTTAATGTATTTATTCCCTTCATACGGATGAGTAAATGTTTGCATCTTTATGTGCCTGAACATGTTTAAAAATTAACCCTAAGAGGGTATTCAGAGGACCCGACTTTAGACAAATATACCATGTTAGCTGGGCCATCACTAAGGAGAGAAACAGAAGACTCCAGATGTCAACTAAAAAACATAGGGGGTTTAGTGCTGACAGCCATCCCAGAATAGCTTTTTGTTTCCTCTGAATACATGGAAAGCCTTAGGAGAACTGTCTTCCAACTTAAGCATCTCTGTTTGCTGTTGAAAATCAGACAATGCAATTAATTTGCTAAGTGATTTTCTCAAAATCTAATGGAATTTGTGGCTCAGTAAGAAATGCAAACTCTGAGTCCAAAATTAGTACTCTAACAATCAGGCCATCCTTCTTTGTATAATGAAGGTTCCTTGTTTCTAAAAAAAAAAAGTAAAATGCATTAATACTTTGCCACTTCAAACAATAAATCAGCTTTAAGTCTTGTCCAAAAGGCATTTTTCCTTTGAGCTGAAGAAAAAAGTACCTTTTCCTTTGATTTCATGTTTATTGAAGCTGTACTCTGGAGTTGTTTAGTACCTACTTGAATTAAAAAATGGGGGTTTCTTTAATAGTCATAATTTTACCATGACAAATAAAACAATTTCATAACACTAAATGTAAGCAACCATCTAGTTTGCTTTTGTGTGTTTATCAAGGAGATATTCTACAATATATGAATAATAACACACAAGATAATTCCAGACAATTGTTTTACACATAGTGACCCTATAAATTCTATTTAACAGTCAAAAAGTCTTACAAAATTTCCCTTGGGGTGGGGGGGCAGGGGGAGAGTGAGAAAAATGCTGGCTACTGAACAAGTTCATAAATAATTTGCACCTGACTTCAAAGAAATTTAACATTTCATGTAAATGAAGCATTTGGGAAGCAGGAATACAAACTGAGATCATATCTAAAAATAAGAAAATTATTGTAGCCACTCAACCCTTTTAAATTTAACCATCAGTGTTCTCCTCCACTTCCATAAATTTATCCTAATCTATTATACTTGTCTCAGAATTGAAATACGAAAAAGCAGAAATATGAGAAATCTTTTTCTTTTTTTTTTTACACTATTTGAACTTACTTTATAAGACAGTGACAGTGAAGTTTCCACACTTCAAACCCACTTGATCTTTCATCCTGTCCGTCAAGAAGAACTGCTGGACTGATACATCCCCTTTCTATAACGTCCAGGTCTTTATACATCCACACTAGACATAAGCTTGGTATACTTCCTTATGACTGGGTGTCTGTGCTGCGGGATCACTCAAGATGACATATCCATCCCACAGATGGACTAAGCACACAGGCACAGTTCTCTCGCATTTGCCACAGCTCACAACAAAGAATCTGTCGTAGCTTTATGGTTTTTGTGTTCTCATTATGGGCTGTGGGAGGACAGACAGTAACTAATCTGGCAAAAAGCCTACTGGTAAAAGTTCAAACCATTGAAAGTCTCTTAAAGAACTGGAACTAACAAAGCGAGTTTGAGGATTCTTCTCCCTGTGGTAGCTCTTCAAGGCCTCAAGCCCATTTTAGCATTTTGTCAAGCCCTGGCTGCAGAGCCAATACCACCTATTAATCATATTAAAGCCAAGATGTATCGCTGAGGGTGATACATGAAACTTACTAACTGATATATTGGACTTTGTGCAAGTCCCTTAACTAAATTCCAATTAACATTCCCCAGCCTGCATGGTTTTATTTGAAGAAGGTACTTTGCAGAGTAGCTGGAGGTAGCCCATTGAATATTGCATTCGATCCAAATGTAATTGCAGTTCAACAGTGGGTGAAGGGAGTTAATTCTTGCAGGAGCTGAGTTTTGGTTAATTTCAACTTGGATTCAGGCAAAAGCTGTTTGAGTTTCCATGGGAAGTAAGAAAGGTATATTTTAATATCTTTTATTATCACAGTCCCTTCAGAACATTTCTCCTTTTGTTTATTTGGAGAGAAAATCTACCATTAAGTGATTTGTTAAAATATTAAAACCCCAGTTTGGCTGGCTCTCAAGCAAGAACGTAGGCTTCTATTATAACATATTGGGAGCTTTTAAACCAAAGCAATTCATAATAAATTTATTCAAATTGACACATTTCTGGTTAAATGTCTTCATTATTTCTTCAGAGTTATGAAACATGAATTATATCATTGTAACCACAACACTAGTCAAGGAAATCTAATTTTCTGTGAAGTCTGTTTGTACAGTCATCATGTAGCTCAAGGCATACATTCAATTATTTTCTTCTACTGTTCCTTATATTGGTGTTATTCCAAAGGCTATAGTAATATTATAACCTCATTACATCTAATTCTAAAATATATTCTTAACTTGGCAGGTTCTAAAAGTATATAGCAACATAAAAAATTAGAAATAATTACATCATTAAAATCTATTAGGCATACATTGAAGAGAAGTGCATTTCAGATTATTTTGTATATTTCAAGGACTTTCTCTTTAAGCAGTACATGCATTTTATCATCATAGCCAGCAAGCTAGCATATATTTTATTCAATTCAAATTAAAAGTGAATTAAATTAACACAGCATAGAATTCCTGAATCATGAGAACACAATCATTAAAATGATCAACATAAACCAAAAAAGAACTTTTTAAAGCAAAATAAAAAGGTTCTCCATAAGTATATTTTCTCTCTTATACTTCATTTATTAAATTCTTCTAACAAGAATGAAGTGAATTATAATTTAAAAAAAAAAAAAAAAGCTGATGGCGTCTTTTACAGCTTCTTAGGATGGAAAGATTTTTTTCTCTCTCACTTTGCTGTCAGAAATGAAAGCCCAAGCTGCAATTATTAAAGGTCTGAATTTGCATTTTTCAGCAATCCAAAGAAATGAGAGCAGGTTTTGTTATCATCATTATCATCATAAAGTTCTTTGTCTATGGATATTCTAACAAAGTTGCTGGTCAGCTGTTTGTTAGATGCCTTGCCAGTCATCAGATAATCTCACAGTAGATCAAAAAGAACAGCAAATTAAAATTATAGCTTTGTGTTTTCATAGCTGTTAAATCCTCTATAAACTGAGGTAACTGAATGCGGTGCCTAGTGCTAGAAGCTAACACAGGGAACTTACAGAAGCTAAAAATAAATTCATGGATTTATTTGTAAATAGCTGGTAGGATTCTGTCTCCTAACACAGTCCTCTTTCCCTCTAGTCCTTGTGAAGACAGCTGGACTGGACAGCCTCACAGAACTAAAACTCCCCTAAGCCAAGAGCCTTCCAGCTTACTGTATTTGGAACAGAGATTCAAGGATGAATATTAAAGTCAAAATGACCCTTGATAAGACCCTGCTGGCCTGAACTACCAGTGAGAAGGACTGAGAGGACAGAGTGCAAGATCCCTTCTGGAGCAGTGCAAGGCGGTGTCTTGTCTGCCACAAGACAGACCAGTTTAGATGGCTCTCTGAGTAATTGAGCTGATTGAGTAAAACAGGCAACCTCAGCTTTATTCTATGAATGAATCTTTACAGACCTTGCTACAGAACATGTCCAAAACCAGCTCAAGCAGACACCTGCTGAAACAGTGGGTCAGGAGCTTATCTACTAAAAGGTATCAGGAAAACTGGAAGCCAAGAAGTTTACTGCTCCTAGGGAGCTTTTAAGTATGGATATTTTCTTTCCATTTTCTCTTACAAAGCACCTTTACTTGTATTACTTTTTGCTGTGATCAGATATATGCATATGTCTACATGGGGAGTCAGTCTGGAAAGGTGGAGTCCAGCACAGCATCCTTAGGTAAGTCTGGGTCCTGTTTAAATGCTGTTGCTGCAGTGGTTACCATGGAAGGCTTCACAGGAGGGCTGCCACTGGCAGCTTTTTTCAGCCTTCACCCCAGGGCCAACCAATGGCCCATGTTCAGTGCACTGCAGTGTGGAACAGGGGAGATGAAGTGAGGCAGGAGGTCCTCAGGCCTTTGTAGAGCTTTGGAAATGAGGCAAAACTGTATTCCTCTGCACAGGCAATCAACACCACTTTTGCTTCCTGGTCCTGCACAAGGTGGCAGAACAGCTGAAAGACAGTGTTTGCTTTTGGTGTAGGTTCCCTCACCATCTCTTTGTCTACCTCTGGCAGATTGATGGCATGGTCACTCTTCAAAAGCTCTTGGTACACCTGGCTGCAAGGGAGTACTGCAAGGGAGTCATGGATGTGCCAGAAGGGCCTCCCAAAGACGAGAGGGGGTGTGGATTTTAGTCAGGCATTGTGGAGAACTCTTGTGAGCCTGCGGCATAGATGTGGGCAAGATACTCTGACCTGAAAACGTCTTCTGAACTGCTTGGCAGCAATCAAATAGGGCAGGTGAGGTATTGCCATTGTTCCCAGAGTTCAGGGAATTAATGCATTTCCAGTGTCCGGTGGCTGCATAACTAAGGGAACAGAAACAATTTAACAGCTACTGCAATTTGTTTTCATACTAAGATTCCATTTTTCAGGGAGTAATAGTGGGAGTATATCAAATTGTTGACCCTTTGCAAGTGGGCTCCAACATAAATTAATTGTTGTGTAAAAAAATGAATTTTATGTTTACAGGGCAATTTGTCCCCGAAATGGAGGCTCAATTAGAGTCTCAATGATTTACTAAAGACATTTTAAACATTATGTCCAAACAATGCTACTACATAAATTAAACATGATGTAATTGAGTGTAACACTAAGTGGCTCATCACTGTTGATTCATGTGGAAATGACTGAAATTCTACTGATCATTATGCATTCATTCAGTATTAATGTAGATACCATATGTGCTTCCATAGGGATTCTAGTGTTACTCAGCATTCATTAAGTTTTAATGTACCATTAAAAAGGCATCAAAAGACCCATCTAAAAATACTGCCACAAAGGTAGTTCATTTAAAGACAGTTAAAGCAGCATGTTTCACTTTAACATTGCAATACAAAGTAAGGTAATAATGAATCAGCAGAAACAGCTCAGGAGAAAATAGTGTTTGATTGCAAGCCAGACTAGAGTGTTTGAACTAAAGGCAGTACATTCGCCCTGTTCCAGATTTCTGGACAGCTACTTGTATTTGTAGGCAAAAGTACTTATCATGCAAGTACCTGGTCTTTAAGTTGAAATTAATGAAGAAGTATCTATCATATCCTTAAGGTTTTAAGTTCTTTTGTTCACTGGCCAGAGAACTGAAAAGGTCGCCTGTGAACCAGATGAAAACATCCATGAATAGGGCTTAGGAAGGTTGTATTCAGCTGGATATTTAGTGCTTTAGAAACATGACACACAAACTTTTCTCAAACTTTGATCTTGTAAAGAATAGGTATATCCTGTAGGTGACTCGCTATAGCAAATAGCAAAAGGGGACTGATTAAAAAAATAACTGTGTCTAAGGGAAAATAAATCCTCTTCCAAAGATATTGAGAGTAATGAAGCATAAGGCATGCTCAGACCTATGTATTTGTTTTGGCAAACCTTGATGACACATAACTGATAAAACAGCAAGAGTATACAAGCCTCAAATGCCTATGGCACAACTCCTGATGTTAGGTAAGGATATGAGTGGCACAGAGAGCACGAATGGGGATTGATGAGTTAATGTCTCTTTCAGGAAAAGCAGTGGAGAGGACAAAATTAGGCTAGCAAGTAGAAGTTCACAACAAACAAAAAATCGTTTTTCAGATAGTGTATCATTAAGTCAAAGAACTCCATGTCACACAGGAATGTGTCACTGTCCAAAATTTATGGGAGTTGAAAGAGTAAGTTGCCGAGCTGTTGAACAAGACTATTTAAGACTGTTAAATACATAGAAATCATCTTCGCTTTGGCACTCTCAGAGCTGGAAGTTGTTGAAGGTTTAGCATACTTGTAAGTATTACTTTGTGTATTTTATAATCTTATGCTTTTCCCTAGGCATACACTTTTGATCATTGCCAAAAGCCAGGTAACAGCCTAAATAACCCTTCAGTTTGGCCCAGTGCAACTATTCATCCTTTACGGTCTAGAGTTAGAACAGACTATTGCTTGAAGATACAATGATTAATCACTTGCATTCACGTAGCAACTTTTGTGTTGATACATGGTTATGTCATCCTGATCAGTTTTCCATTTTTAACTAAAGCAGCCCTATTCCTTTAATCTTTCTTGACATGGTTTCTAAAGGTCTTATAACTCTTGTTTTATTCTTTCACCCAAATTGCCTCCCACCATTAGATAAGCAATCTAAAGAGTCAGAACTCAATCTAAAATATCTGCTGCTTTTAACTCCTTTATTTTTCACTTGGAGAGTCGTTTGATTCCTGCCTATGTTGTTTTCCCACTGATGATCAGGCAACTCCACCCTCACATCACCTCCAAACGATGTTTTTAAAGTAATATAATAGTTACACAAGACACACTTCCTTCCTTTTCCTGACAATATGGTCTAGCAGACCCTTCCTTACACCTTTTCAGCCTTTTATCTTTAGCTGGCACCAAAGACTATGTCTTTAATGTCTATTGACCTTCCAAGCACAGTCTAAATTTTTTTTTTTACTTTGGAAATTTTCTTTAAAAGAACACCATACCACACAAATCTTGAATAACATTAAAAAAATTAAACTCACCATTTGCAGGTAGAGCCTTGCAGCCCACTTTCTGCAGACCTCCCTCTCTCGGGGTTCCTTTCCCTGATGGGCCAAGCCCCAGGTGAACTTGATAAACAGAGCTTGTGCCTGTGTCTCATGGTAGCTTCTGTTAAAGCTCTTAACACAGCTCACAGTAGAGCTCTGGCAGAGCTTACACAGATGTGTAAGAGGGTGCCATGCAGTTACCAGCAGCTACACAACCTGCAATGCCCTCCTCTTTCTACCCCTCAGCTGATAAAGGGAGACTCAGGTACACAGTGCCTCTGGCACCCTTCTCTCCTCAGCACTCTGGAGATGGTCAAAACATGCTGAAAGACCTGGGGCTCAGCTGCCTTCTGACCATTCAAGAACCACCCTGGCACTAGTGCTGCTTTTGAGAAGGGTTAAAAGTGTGCTAATCCTTGACTGTGAGGCACCTACCTGTGCAGCTGCCTGGGTGCCCATGGTGCTCCCAGTCCTCTGCAATTTAAAAAGGAAGTTTTCTGCAATCCACTTCTTCAACCTTTGCTTCACCTTGTTTCACTTAGGTGCTGAAGTTTAGAATTGCAGCAGGTTGGCATTCATAACATAGGGATTTCCTTTTTGGTATGTGCACTTTGTAGCTGCAGGTGGCCAAATACACTTCAGTTAGGAGAATGCAAGTGCTTAATTAGCTTTTAGCAATTGAAGCAATGGAATAGTGTCTGCTGATGGGACCAATCATGCCGTTTAACCAAAGGTGACCAACTGCTGCTCTTCCTGCATTCCATCTCCCCATTTAGTTCAAGCATTTAATTTAGAAAACTGCAATCAGCTTAACTATTTAAAATATTGTTTTTATTGTATTGTTGATAAATCAGAGCTATATAAAGCCTCAAGCAAATGTGAAATAAATTCTTTTTTTCTTGCTTTGCCACTTCAGATTAAGTGTGACTGTAGCCTGTTAGATTGTAGTCTTACTTCTCGCTCAGGATCACATCGGGGGAAAAAAAGGGAAAAAAAGACATTAAACCAATAGGCAGACAGACATATACAGCTGAGGGGAAGTGATGAAATTCTGAGTCCTACTATAGTTTATTAATTATTTTTTAACTAGAAATATTTTAACCATTAGTAAGTACTCTAGTGGTTAATGTACACCAGCACTAGCACACTGAGTACACTAGTACTTGCAAACAGCCACTGTGGGACAGATTTTTTTTTTTTAACAGCTGTTGCAGGTGCAGGTTCTGTGGACTTAACTCCCCCTCTGCCCTGAGCCAATTGTATGCTTCAATTCCTTTACTCCTTTGGCTATTCACTGCCACATACACAAGCCCAGTCTTTAATATTCCAGTTCCTTGAACTATTCTGTCACTTGTGAAGATTTCCTTGGCTGTATGGTATTTCAGTGTGTTCTTGTTGCTCTGGCTGTGATGATATCAAACGTAACAGGCAAAGCAAGGTCTGCCATGCTTAGTACTGAGAGCAATTGGTAAAATAGATGAAGAGGCTAAAGAAAATTTATTCCATCAGTGTGGAAGACTAGGAATTTCTGAAGAATACACTCTAGTCTTGTCTTAACAATGACAGCTTACATATCAGGTTTGTTATTTGTGTTAACAGTGACCCAACTCTCAGTATAACGTGGGCATCAAGGATATTGTACCAGTTAGTCATTTGAATACTCTCAGAACAAGGGTGAACCTAAGAATTAGCTTTCCACCCTACCCCTAAACTCCTGTTTTAGGCATTGTTTGGGAATGCCCAAACACTCATAGAAACTAATACTTTGGCAATCACCAAGCAGATTTGTTGAAACAGAAGACAGTTGTTCTTCACACAGAACAGCTGCTATCAACAAAACAGCTACTAAAAATACACTCATTGTACAATCACAAACTGGTAACAAGCAAACGTCACTGGCATTTGTGTATGATACTGCTATGGTAGTGGCACAAAACTGTTCTCAAAATTTGGGAAGTTCACAGAGGAACTAGCAACTTACATTTTAATTAAACTCTTTGGGATTCTTTTTGGCACTAGAGTTTTATTTCAGTTGGGAATGATACAACCCTTGTCCATACATGCACAATCACTCTGAAATAATACTACTAATACTACTACTACTAAGTTGAAATTTCCTAAAATTTTTTGTGTCCTTTTCGGATACATTTATTTTTCCTTTTCCCAGTGCTAAGAGATTTTCTTTGATCACCAAAGTATCAAATGTGGAACATCCCGTTCAAGAAAAGCATCCAGATCAAGGAAAGCAAAATTCCTTTTCTCTCTACCTCATCCCTTCTTCTTCTTCCTCCTCCCATTATTTTTTGTCCCTTAACTGTCTTGAATAATTTAGGAATAACTTAGGCCATTAACAGTTTTGGTGGTCTTTCCAGGGTAATGGAGGAACATGAGAAGGGAAGTGTTCATCTCCTCTTTCACCTGAACACTAGCTGTTGTACTGTTAGTGAATGTGAGGTTTAATACAGCTAAAAAGAGAAAATTGTACATCTCTTCAAAATATGCTCCTTGAAGACATAAACCCACCAAAAAAGTAAAGTGATTGTGTTAATAAGTAGGAACAGCTGACAAAAAATAATGCAACTTCATGTACAATATATTGCAATAGACTCTTGATGCAGAGTTGGTGTTAGTTCTCATGCCACATAGCTCTTTCAAGGAAGACAAAACAAAATTAAGTGTTTAAGTTTTTAACAAACATAATTTCCCATACTTGCAAATTTCACGTCGTTTTCGCAAGGACACCTTCCCTCTCACAAAGCTACCTAATCAGAAATTTTAAAGAAAAAAAATCCATCTTAGCTGTGATTTTCACTTGGATTGTATAAAATAGTCCCCACAGAAGGCATGCTTTTCAATTAAAAGCTGTGAAACATTTCCACTAATATTGCTACAGCTTTGCTTTATCATCAAAATAGACTTCATAAGCAATCTGTCTACAAGTGCCATCAGCAGCCAAGCACTAACAGAACACCACATCTTCAGAACCTCAGACCATTCACAGCACCCACAAACAGTTTGGGGCCTGTGATTACACCAGTTCTGGTCCAAACACACCATTTTGACTTCAGTCTCACATTCAGTTAACACAGAAAAATTAAGACGTGTGTTCCCTTCTGCTAAGAGTTCTATTTGTTTGGCTACCAACCCACCTACTTAGTCATTTACATTTAGTCTCCAATTTAGTTGTAGCTGTCCCAACACCTCACAGGATGCAGACTGGCCAAGCATTCAAGGATGTACACCCTACTGCTCAACAGCACTTTTTCCTTGTTTCTATTTAACAGAAGTATTTCAAATGTTCTGGCAACTGTATATTAAAGTAGGATTCTAAGCAGCTCCAACTGAAAGTGTTTGCTTTGGCTGGTAATAGCTACTTGTAATAAACAAAGTTAGAAGTATTAGCTGCTGTCATGTGTGATACCATGCTTCTTGGTCCATATCTACATAATTTTCATGTCTTCCTTGGAGATCAAGTAGTATGCTACAATTACAAGTAGCTGGTAAAACTAGGGCACTGATTACTGAATATACGTCCCAAAAATGGAGACATTGAGTGGTTTAACATCTTGCAGCTGCAAAGTATGAGAGCTCTTACCTTGGCCTTACAACCTTTAGTCACAAAAATATTTCCAAAAGTTATCTGGTGATGCTGTCCCAGCAAAACTGCTCCCTTCTCCAGGTACATCTGTAGTCTTAATTTTATTCTTCTGTAGGATAAATTAAAAAATATTTCTTCTGTAATTACTAACAAGATCATTTTTACTACCTACCTCTGTTTGCTTTGCTAGCCCTCCTTAACTTACAAAGCCCTGGAGTCTGAATTGTGCACTGTGCTACGTGGATACCTGGTGCTTCTTCAAAGAACTCGTACCAGTAGGTCATAAAGCACCTTCACTGGGGCCTGCTATTTTGTTTGGACAATTACACTGCCACTTCTTTTACTTCAGTATCCTGACTTTTATTCCTAAACATTTTGGCTGTCATACAAAAGCAAGGGGATTATAAGAGGTATGGCTTAACTAGTTGCCTCCTGTTGGAAGACATCTGTGGTACGTGTTGTCCAAACTCTAAGTATTCTTGGGCTCAAAAAATAGTCTGTTTACCCTGCATGTAAGGCATCCACAACAAAAATTTACTGCTGTCTATCTTGGGCTTGCAGTTACTAGAAACACTTACTTGTTACTTGAGCAGAAATGTTTTCATGGTTGAATAATGAATAAACACGTCAAGTTCATCAACAAGAGTTTCTCTGGTAGAATTTAATAAAAGAGTATAAGAAAAAAAGCATCTCTAGAAATACAATAGCAAGATTTAAAAATGTCTTACATATACATGTTGGAAGAAGAGGGAAAGAGAAAGTCCTGCTAAACGAAATTGCCAGCTAGTAACAAAAAGTCTCATTGAAGAGTTTCACAGTACTATAGCATGTGCAGACGTTTCAGTTAGTTATCAAGCAAGTTCAGTTACACAAAGAAGAAACCCTAAAATTCAAGCAAGGTTGTTTTAATCTCTGTTACATAAAATGATATTTGCCTTCAGGAGTTCACATGAAAAGGCAGTTTATTTTTAACATATGGGACTAAGAAACATACAGTAGTACAGTTTTGTAGTCAAAACTAAAGAAAAGAACAAAGTATGGTTATTTGAACTTTCCCCAAAACAAGAATAATTGAACTCTGTTGATTTGTTTGAAAAAGTGAAACATCATATATATTTGTATTAGAACAAATGGAGATTAAAATAATTTTATGAAATAACTTTGGTCACCTTGGCAGAGAATACCAAGGTTTGAAAAAAACCCTCTAACCCCCACACACCCAAAGAACAGAAGAGACTCTTTTCACAGTGCAACCTCTCTCTGGCGGTTACAGATCAGCATGTTGTATAGGAATGCCTAAAACAGACTTCAAATGTCACAATGAGCACAGACTCTAGAATCCAGGGAGCAAGTTACAATTTTCAAGACACAGTGAAATCTACAATGTAAGTCCCAGTTAGAAACTAGAAAAGCCCATACATCTTCTATCTCACTATTTTCAAGTGAAGGTTGAAACTTTCTTTTGCAGTCAGACCCTGAAACAGATCTTCTGAACTACCATGTGAGCTTCCCCCTCCCTTGGAATGAGCTCTTGATTGGAGGCAAGAACAAGGAGGAGAGGGAAGTGATAACACACATTGAGAGGGGACTAACATACAGGAGAGCAAACAGGAGAGAACACCAATGAAAAAATGTTCATCAGCTCTCTTTATGAATTTTTATTCACTAAAACATTCCTTAAAGGGTTTCAGCATTAAGTTAACACCGTAACTTGTAATCAGTAATTGACTCTGTACTAGGAAAGTAATTAGACTTCTTTGAGATTATTGCACAAAAACCTGGCAGCAAACAATTTGAAAATGCACATATAGATCAGTTTCTGAAATTGAGTTACATAATGTTTCTGAAGTACAAAATATATAAATTGTTAAAGAATAGAAACTAAATATAGTTGCTTAATTTTAAATCGAGTCCAGCAAGAAAATATTATAATATGGCAAATACCCCAGCACTTGCTGCATGCATCCATAACATAGTTATTTCATCATGACTGTGATCATATTTCCACCCCCTCCCCAAAATGTATAATCTTGACAAGAAACTCAAAATCAATAAAATATAACGTGAAACATTTTCTTTTAATATATATTCCCATTTTGGTATTTAATGCTTAATCTATAAATAGATGCTCTCTGACACAAGCATGATTTATGTGTTATAGTGCTGTTTTAATATTAAAATATTTTATATTAATAAGTCCAAAGCAGTTTATTTTTAGTTATACTTCCAGTGAAAAAAATATTCTATTTCATTAAGTATCAAAACTGGAATTCATATTTTATTAGTAACTATATGTTGATTACTACTTAAAGATATCATTAGTTCACAAAAAGTATTGCTTATCTGAGTGCTAGGTAAATACTATATACAGATATTAAAAGAGTAGTTGAGAAACATCATGTAGTGCTACTGTTAAAAAAAGGTTTTCAGTAGTACAAAAATTTCCAATAATTTATGTCCTGATTTGTGTGTGTGTGTGTGTGCTACCNAAAAAATCAAAATACATATCCCAATTACTCTCTGCTAAAGGAACAAATCCATCTATTTTTTTTAGACAGAAACAAAGTATTGCATTGAATTAAGATTTCTACTAATTACAATTTTAATTTAATAAAGTAATATGGAGGCAGCATGTGGTAGATTTAAGTTCATACAATCTGTTAAAGTAATACACAATTAAAAATTAATTATTTCATCTAAAATTTTTAGGTTGCTTCCAATCTGTAGTTTCAGCATAGTGCTACATATTATTCAGTCTTGAAGGCTAAAGGCAAGAACCTTCGATTCTCATTCTATCATAAGCAAAGCTCACCTACACCTCGTCTTAAAACTTTTTAGCAGCATAGTCAGCTTTATAAAGAGAAAAAGGCAAAATATTACCATAATTTACATATTCTAATAATCTTTTCAAGGCATCAAAAGACCCAGCTTGAAATTCTTATAACGGTTGACAAAAATATATTAACATATACTTGCATTTACACTTTCAAAAATTTTTAGTTAGTATTAAGTTGGCCTATGAAGCAGTAGTAAAGTGCAAAATATTTGGTATAATATCTAGGGATTAGCCTTAGCTTCTGTGGAATACAAAGGATTAAGCCTGGCTCTTCCATTGACAGCTATGGTGTTTGATGGAGGACCAACCTGGAAGCAGGGTGGGGAAAAAAAAAAAGAAAGAGAAAAATATTAAAGAAATGTTAACCTAAATTTCCAGATTTTTATCTCTCTGTTACACAGTGTTATTTCATTTAGTGTTTTTCTCATTGCAATGGAAGACCTCCTATATGATTTCTGAACTAAGCATTTATGCTACAGAAGTGGAAAGAAACATAAGACATTACTTAAAAACATATTTTATCCTGACTAAAAATTTCATGTATAACTATTCAAAAGATGCATAATTTTCAGCCCTTTTCCACACCTGGTTGCAAAGAAATACTTGAAAAACATCACTAAACCAAACGCTTTTATTAAATATTGCATAGACCTGATTTCTTACTAAATCTTCTAACACTCCTTTATACCACAGTAATGTTTCTTTTCTCAGAAGCAAACCCCCACTTTTAGCACAGATAGCCAAAGCCTGATTTTCAGTGGAACTGCACAACCCAACAGCTCCAATTGGAGTTAATGGGAGCTGTAGATGCTCCACAGCCATGAGAACCACATACCACGGCACTCAGTTTACTAAACACAATGAAAACATCCTCAAGAAAAAAACGGTTAAAAAGAAACCTCACTTGACGCATTTTAGGTTAGTAATTACTGAGGGCCGTAATTCCTATTAAACAGGAAAGACCAGCAACACAAAAGGCCACAGATCTCAGCACTGCATACTCACACCATATTAAGTAAAACAGAGGGTGACAAAAATTAAAGAACTTGGCAAGTGGTGCCAGGATTTTATTTTTTAAATGACTCTCAGAGCTGCAAGAAGAGAGAGTATGGGAAGAGGTAAAAAGAGAAGCAAGCACCCAATGGACATCTCTCATAATTCAAATGGATCAGATTATTACTCCTTTTCCTCCCTGCAGCATGATACTGGAAGCTATGAGGTGTATGCATTCTACAAGTCCCTTCAATTCTAAAAAGCACTTTTGGGTGCAAACAACTTATTGATACAAAACGCTTCATTTCTCTGTCCTACTACTGCCAGTTCTCCATGTTAAACATAAAATGAGACCATGTTTTTATAAAATGTGCTGTAGGCCAAAAAAATCTCTTTCTGCTGTCAGACATACCTGTACCACAGCATATGCACTCTGAGAGTGAAAAGAACAGCATGTACAATTTTATGCTTGGCAAAACTTCAGTGAGTTCTTCACTGCATTTTGTTTGTGTTCCAGGGGTTTTTTTTTAAGCCTGGTTCAGGTTTCTGTGCTGCAGACTGCTCATCTTTATGGTTACAGCTTCTTCATTATTAGAATTTCTCCTTAAAAAGTACAGCCCTTTCATCACCCCAGTCTCAACACATAGTTTACTGACAAAGCACATCTCCCACCCACAGGAGGGAAAAGGAGGGGAAAACTGATTTCAATCATTATCTTTCTCCTCTTCCCCACGCCATTCTTGTACCTAGACTGATAAAGACTATATGGGTCAAACCTACACTAAAAACATTTCTATTAAAAAGAATGAACAAATAAATAAAGTGTCATATTATTCAGAATGTAATTCTGCATTAGAGGAAAAAAAATCTTAAAAATATATGCGAATAAAATCCAAACAGTATTTCTGGTAGAACAGATTTTACCTCTAACAGATTCTGAACAATACAGCATTTTCTTAATCTTATCCTGTTTTTAATGTGATTACTGACACGTGGTGAGAAGCAATTCTACAGCGTATTATAAACCATTTTTACT
Organism: Pachycephala philippinensis; assembly: GCA_013397055.1. Taxonomy (NCBI): domain Eukaryota; kingdom Metazoa; phylum Chordata; class Aves; order Passeriformes; genus Pachycephala; species Pachycephala philippinensis. Next base: position 8,067 of record VWZT01003765.1, on the reverse strand, counting down.
GACTAGGAATCAAAACCTACTTGAGCATGCTTGTAACTTTTCCAGGAAACTCAGTCTTCCTATTCATTGTAGAAAGGATGGGACATCTACAAGCCTCAGAGAGGCTGTTGCACTGCTACAGTGAAACAAAAACCTATGAAATGGAATGTTCCACTATCTGACCATTCACTGCAAGATTTTGACCAACTGAATCAAAGACTTCCATAAAACAAACAAACAAAAATGTCCCTTGTATCCACCTACCAGACAACATTAGTTTCTTTCAGGTGGAAAAGGGAAGAAAACCAAAAAACTACTGAATTTCTTTGACCTTCTGCAATGAGAAATTATTCCTCAAAACAGAATGCAAAATACTAATGTGAGGTCAAGAAAACCTTTTGAGACTATGATTGTCTGGTTGCAAACTTAAAACAGTACAGATTTTAAAAATGTGCACTGTTTTACACCATGAGAGACAGGTAGGTTAATTTTAGGAGAGAGAATTTTTAACCAGAGGGGGTAGAGGAAGATGGTCCTTCCAGGACTGTTGACAAAACATTGAGAAAAGTCTTAGTTATGACGCCAAACAGATTAAGGACCTGATAAAGTCTAATAAATAGGAAATAGTCTTCAGAACTGTGTTATCTGCCTGCAAAAGGTTGCAGCCACTTCAGGTCTAGAGCAAAGCTGCTCAGCCGGTTTCTAAAACCATACCATTTAAAACCATGTAAACACAAACAGATCAGATTTTATGGACAAGATGCTTAACTGATAACCTAGAGATTTCTATTTCATTTCAAGAAGATTTTGATTGCATTTGCACTGTATGAAAATACAGACATTCGAAGCTCTGTGGGTGCATTCACCAGTTTATTCTGCAAAATTGACCCTCTTCCCCATCTCCCCTTCCCATTGTTAAAAGACCTCCTTTGGCAGCAGTTTGTGCCAAAACGAACTGCTTTTAGAATCAGGCATTAGTATGGTAATTTTGAAGGAAGTACCATGAGTTCTTTGTTTTGGATGCAATGATGAAAACTCACCCTTTTCAATTTGGCAGCAGCTTCTCCAGAGCGGATTGCAGCCAGCACGCTCTGGTGGATCTGTTCGGGGTCAGCGCGCGGGAGCGTCATCGCGGTTTGTCTCTTAGTGACAGGGCGTGGGTGGTCAGGGGAAGCACCTGACTGCGCCTGACTCTTCTGCTCACTATTCACATGGCTGCCTTTCTATAAAGGGAGGAAGTGGAAGGAAAAGAAGCCAAAAACCTTTAATCTGAATTAGTTATAAATGGAAATCTGAATCAACCTGGCACAAGGTTGCATAGCAAACTGCTGCCATTCTAGTGTTTGCTTGATTCAAGATTTCAGAGATCAGCCACATTTCCAGCATAGCACATATTTTCTCTCTCAAGTAATTATGCCAGCAAAACTTTGTATCTCCATTCAAGTGTGCTTGTGGCATGACCACTTGAAGCCAAATGGATCACACCACTCAGAATTAAATTTAAGAAATCAACATACAGAACGATAAAGAACAAATCATAAGCACTCCAAGCATAACAGTAAGTATTATACAGGATAAATAACTATTTAATTTACAGTTCCTTAAAGTAGGGGCTGCTAATTATGGCAGGAAATAATTATTTCCAATCACCTGAATGATGTTGCTCTCATTTTTAACATTGCCTGTATTCCTGTACTTCATTATAATGCTGAGCTACTGGCGGACACCACAGGGTGTTTTCCCTGTACAAATACAGCGCTTTCTGACCAGGGAGCGATTCAGAAACAAGCCTTTACACCAGTTGCACTTGATGGCAGTGGATCCACGCTCAATTAGTATTAGAAATAAAGTTTACCTTATCCATTAGACTATTTTGTGACCCCGCTGTTACGGTCTGTAAGGAAGGGCTTTTCACTTCAGGCATGGAAGTAGCTGAGGGGAATCCAGCTGCCAAAGGGGCAGAGGAGAGTTCCACTGGAGATTCCTCTCTCGGTGCCTGGCTAGTGATCGTACGCGTCTTATTGAATGATTGTGACCTTTTGACTGCAGATGAGACAGCAAGAGCAAAAGGGGATGGTCTTGAACTGGAGTATGGCTTTGGAACTGCAAAAGTTCTGAGAGTTCTTAGATTCAATGGTGCTGGAGGACAGGAGGGAAAACTTAAAGGCTTATTGCTTTTAACAGGAGAAGTAGAAGATTCAATGTTTTTTCCATCATCAACTTTTTCTTCATCTGCTGGAGGAGAGGCAATACTTGTTTTTTGTAAAGCCAAAGAAGTCAAATCAGGTGATGAGATTTTTTTATCCATCTCTGTATTCTTAACTTCATTTGGAATTGAATTAGGAGCACAAACTATACTTCTGGCAACTGCAGATGTCACATAGTGACCCGAAGCTCTTCGTTGCATCTGCAGATAAAAAGAACTAGGCTTCGTTGTAGGACTTAATGGACTTAATGCATTTGACTTGTCCTCAGTCTCAGAAGAAGCATTTGTATTATCCAAGCTTAGTATCAGTGGGACACGCTGCTTGAAAGACTCTCTTTCCATCTGGTTGCTCTCGGTAGTAATCTCAGCTCCAGAGGTCACAGTATGTTCAGAAATGCTGTTCACTCTCTGCAGCAGATCATTTGCTGCTGCAGCTTCATTTTGTGAACCAGCCTGTGAAGGACCCACACTTTTTGACAGATGAGGAATTTCAGTTTGCACTATGATTTCTTTGGGGTCTTCCAAAGTAGATACCTCTTGATCCTTATGATCTAATGGAACTTCTGATTCCCAGCTCTTCATTATTTCTAAGAATTTTGGAGGCACTATTTTATAAGTAGTCATCCCAATTTTTGGTATGTAATCCCTTGTAATTTCATTAGCAGGTTTGGGTTTAGGTTTGGTGTCCTGTCTATAAAAAGGGTGACCTTTTACAGGAGAGTCATCTGGAGTTTCTGCAGTTGTTTCTGGTAAAGTGAAGTTACTGCCATTTATACAGGTGTGACTCTGGTCTTTTATTGGAATTACTCTTTCATGAGTAACTTCTTGTGTCTCAAGATTTTGTTCTATTGAAGTATCTTCACTCTCTTGATGCATTCCATGCATCACTTGAAGAAGGGGGTTGTTCTTATCTCTGTTGTGTTGAGGGACCAGTTCTCTAAATGTAGGTGATTCAACACCCTGAGGAACAATAATCTCCTTCTGCGTAGCCCTTCCCAAATTGCTATCCAAAGTCTGGATTCCAACATCCTGAGTTTTTACTGTGTCCAAGCTGGTTTGATTTGTTTTGTCATCTTGCTTTTCTGAAATCAGTTGAGGATAATTTCTATGACTTACAGAGATGTCATTTTTATATGCCTGGCAGTTTGATAGTCTGTCAACTTCAAGCTTGTTATTTTCTCTAAAATCTACTGTTTTAATTTCGGCTGTCTGAAGTTTCTTCCCTTCTTCTGTTGTTGGAAGGAGTTTTGTATCACTGTGATCTTTAAGTTAAAGAAAGATTCCAAAATTAATACCAATGCCAGATGCCAAAAAAGATTCAATCTTCCTCATTACATCCAATGTATTTAATAGCAATGACTGGCTTCTCACCAATGCTAATATTTTCCTTAACACTTTTAAAGGCAATTTAAAGATATATTTGACTAATATTGCCAAATAGTCGTATTCTAACTCAGATATTCTTCCTTGATAAACAGGTTACAGATGCCATGCATCGACTTAATAGAAAAAACTATTCTCAAACAATTTTAAACGTGCTAATGAATTTCAGTGCATTATATAGGCATCACTGACTCAAGAGCTCAAGGACTATTCAATATCAAGTTAGATGCAGTTTTTATTTAGTTCCACACATTTGTGGCTTCTGTCCTTTAGTTTTAATGTTACAAATCTTATTTGTCAACTACACCTTATGTATTTGTACAAGGAAACAACTGAAAACCATATGGACAAGAGCAATTTGCCAAACCTATTCTTCCTACCCTTTAGGTGGTGTGATAATTCAATTTTCTACCCCTGGACTAAACATGCGATCATCTCCCAAACACGTGAATATTTGAGTCAAATTGTTTTAAACACAAAATTAGGAAAAATTAAATTCTTCAGGAATAATCATTTGGAGTGGTATTTTGTGGGGGAAAAAAATCCTCATTTCATGTATGCTATAAAATGGCAGTTAAAATTTATATCACATATAAACGGGACTTGTGTTGTTATGATTTATTAACAGAGGTGTACTGAGTATAAAAGACTATAGAAGGCCTAATATATAAATCTGAAAATCAGTGTCACAAAAGAGAAAAATAAATCAGTCAGGTCACTAAATCCACTGAAAAATTTATGACCCATTAGATGCACAGGATGTCGTCATTTTGTTTCAGATCAGTGTGTCACTTTCTTTTATTTGTGCTTTAAAATAATTGCATTTTCATGCAGAAAACTCACCCTAATTTCATAAGCAAAGAACAACTGATGGCTTCTTCTTCCCCCTGGGTTATGGCAGCCATGACACCCCACGTGGCAGGATTACCTTTGTGTGCAGCCTTCCCCCTCCTCAGCACTGTCCCACCCAACCATCCTACAACAGCACAAAGCAGCTTTGACTACTGCTAAAACAAAAGTATATTAAAAACAAACTCCCAAAAGACCAAAACTGCAGCCAATTCTTGCCACCTCATCTCAAAGAAAATACACTAGAGCTAGAGAAAGTGTAAAGAAAATAATCTCTTGATAAAAATTCAAGAATTGACTGTATAGCCGTTTCTTCAAAGGAATAGAAAAGTTCAAGCTTCAAGTATTAACAAGTGGGAACTACTCACCATCAATTTTATTTTGATCTAAAATTTTAAGCTTCCCGTCTGTTTGAAATCCAGCATCTTCACTGCTTATCTTAGTCTGTAGTCCTCTGCAAAGCACAACAGTACATGAAATATGCTGGTATCATTCATTTCAGTAAACACACGGAACGATGCAAGAGAACTGGCAATATTCTCCAAACACAGATGGACAAAACAGAACTGCTCTGCCAAACACTGGAATACTCAACAGAATAGATTAAAAAAAAAAAAAAACCAAGAGGAAATGCTGCCATGATATTTTACCAAAATGACATGCAGCTCCACTTGCTTCTGTGTAAGCAGATGATCCATCTTCCCTTCTCTTCTCCCCCTCCTTTTGTTTACATGTGCAGTTTGAACAAGCCACTTTCAATAACAACTCCATTCCAGCAAAGCCACAATGGTTTTTCACTCATATTAAGTGTTCTGACAACCCCCATCTAAAATGTGTCCCTGACTTTGTCCCCACCACGACACACAGGAAGCTGCATGGGACACTGACTGCATATGAACACATGAACTGAGCAGCACAGACTTCGCAAAATAGTCCCTTTCAAGAAATACCTTGAGAACAGCCAAGAAACACACACAACATGTTACTTGCATACTAAACATCTTGCAAATACATACAGTATCTATTTCCCTCATTTCATGGGGGACAACAGAACTGCAAAAATGCTGAATAAACTCATCTTTTTGGGGATGGGGGGGCAATATTAAGTCCTTGGCTTCAAAAGGTAAATGAAAAAGACAAAAATACTTAAAATTTCTTTATAGAAAGTTATTAAAACTTCAAACTTTGTTCAAGATATTTTTATTTTATATAGTTAGAAATACTGGCATTATGAAGATTCCAATTAATTTGCCACATCAAATGTATTAGTTGTCAAAACCAGTGCCTTGAGCTGATACATCTGCTTTGAATCATTTAAAATGATACACTTCTCAATAACCATCCATCCTCATGTTGCCTGTATAGTCCCAAACATACTGTAAGTGTCCAATAAACCACTGAACAGGAGCATATCCTCTCAAAATTATTGTTGGAAGAAAGTTAAAGCTCAGTCCTGCACTCTACTCTTGCCTATTAGCTCCATTCCTTTTAACACAGCTGAGGAACTGAGCTCAAACTATTAACAACAGGTTGAACCAGATTTTTAATAGGAATTTAAAAAGAAATCAAATCAAAACCCACCAAACCCAAAAGCCACAAAACGCCACGGAGTACCATTATAGAAATCAGTGGTTTTGACTGGAATATTTTGCATATATCCCTGGTTTGATTAAAAAAGAACACACTTCTCAAAATAACTGGATCTTATATATAAGATGCAAATTATCTAGTTTTCCAGAAATATGATGTCAGAGAAACCCTACTTCTCATTTTGGAATCCCCAAGATATTTCAGGAAGCAATTTCTAAACTCTAAAGCCGGAGTGCAGTACATTCTAGCTGATTCTCACCAGGATTATAGAACATGAAAGGTTACTACCAATTCACAGGGGGGAAGGGACAGAAACATCCCCTGGACAATTAGGCAAACTGGCCCAATAACACAGGCCTGATAATTTGCAAATTCAAGACAATTTATTAGATCCCCAAAGAGAAAAACCACCCAAGCAACTGGGACAATATTTGTCAGGACAGAGTATCAAAGATTTTTGCAAAGCCACATTTGGCCTTGGACTGACAAAAACATCCCTTCAAATACAAGTTAAACCTTTCTTCACTACCTTTAAAGTTCTTGGCTAGTACTAGGGCAGTCACACGTTTTGGCTCCAGTACAATAATCGAAATAGTTCTTTCAATTTAATTTGGGAACAGTAGCCAGCTTAGTTGCCCCAGGGAACAGAGAAATAGTGAATTACATTAACACAATGGGACTTCTCTGGACAATCAACATTTATTTCAAGCAGGCACTAACTCATGTTGGAAACCTGCTGAGTCAGGTAGTTTAACAAACATGCTGAAGGGCAAAGGTACAGCATCACCAGAAGGGGAAAAGAGCGGTTAAGGAAACTAATGTGTTTATTCTTTAAAAAAGCTGAATTAACTTGTTTTCCTGAGAGCAAATGGATTGAGACAGGTCAAGACCACACATAAGGAAAAGAAAAAAATAAAAATTAAAGCCAAAACAAATATGCAAGCAATAAGAATCATGCCCAAAAAAACAGAAATGGCTGATGTATCCATTTTTCCCCATCTGTAAGAATGAATTTGTGTATTTTTATTTAACTAATCAATCCAAATTTTTTTGCAGCATGCTGCTCTAGTAAATACACTGGGCATTTTAGAGCTGGGTTCAGCTTTTCTGGGCTCCAGCTGTTTGAATAGTAAGGAAAGGGAAGATTAAACAGAATAGACTGCAGAACACTTCACTGTCATTTCTGCTGAAGAGCTTCATGAATTACTGTGCACAGAAGAGTGCTACAATGAAAGCTAAGCATATTAAAGCTCATTCCTCTCTCACAATTCTCTATTCTGTGCTTCACAATGAAACAGCACTCTGCATTTTATTTGCCTCCCCCATTGTCTCCCCAATGCTCCTTTCTTTGTCACAAAACGTACTTACTTGCCATCTGTGCTCATATTTTCTTGTTTTTCTTCCTTGAAGCTTTGCGAGTTGTCTATGGAAACACTGCCAGGAACAGGAGCTGATGAAGCAGGACCATTTTTGTCATTTTCCAGTGGTACCTCAGCAGAGCTGAAGGCTGCAGTAACCTCTCCTATCGTGGGAGAGGTATTGGTACTTTCACTGTCCTCTCCATGTTGCACACTTATCTCTTCCCTTTCATCAATTTCTTCCAGGTTGTATTCTGAGCTCCTTACATCTACACTCACAAAAGAAAGCAAAAGAAAGTAAAAATACCCCCAAAACCAACAAAACTCAAACCAACCCACAGCTCTCAATGCAGGCTGTAGATAAAAAGGGACTATTGAAGGCAGCCTAAGTAGTTTGAAGAAGGAAAACTGACTTTTTTATATAATTCAGGTAAGTTAAAAATAATAATTTAAAAAAGAGATCCATCCAGACTTCACAGCATTCTCTGGTTCTTTTCAATTCTCTCTTCTGACACAAGAATATGCTCATGACCATGCTACTGTCCATCTGGTTCTGTATCTGTACCTACTGTAAAACATTTTCCATGTTTAACCCAAGTACTGGTTTAAGATGGTTAAATATATTTTGATCTGCCTCATAACCCCAGATTTCATGGAGGCAGACAGTTTCTTTTACCCAGACTGTGGTAGATAGGGACAGGC
>VWZT01003764.1:45471-60555 GCA_013397055.1 Pachycephala philippinensis | reverse complement strand
CCCGGCCCAGCCCCCTGGGCCCCCCTTTTAGTTTCGGTTTCACAGCATCACAGAGCTGAGTGCGCCGGGAAAGACCTCCGAGATCGCCGGGGCCGACCTGGGACCGATCTGCACCTCGTCAACCAGACCGTGGCACCGGGTGTCACGTCCAGTCTTCCCTTACACACCCTCAGCGACGGCGTCTCCACCGCCTCCCTGGGCCGCCCGTTCCAGTGTCTAACCACCCGCTGAAGAAATCCTTCCTGATGTCCAACCCGAACCTCCCCTGGCGCAGCTTGAGGCCACGTCCTCTTGTTCTGTCGATTGAGGAGACCGACCCTCACCTGGCTCTAACTTCCTTTCGGAGTCACTGGAGAAATAGATCAGCCTTCTGTTGACAGTGCCACGGCGCGCCGGGCTCTGAGTGCAGCACTGATCAACTCAGGGAGCAAACGGAGCCTCATACAACGCATTTACTCGAGCTATTCCCCTTCAATAAGATATTACCGCCTTATTTTTCACCTTTCAAACCACCCTGCAGTCTCTACCTCAGCCTAATTAAAGTTTTCCCCAACTCTGATCCAGGAAAACAAACCATCTACTGTACATAAAAAGAATTAATGTTTTAAAGGAAATGATTCAGTAGGTGTGAAAGTGGTTGAAAATCGGTAAATGACATCCTTACAGCTGCCAGAGGTGAAATGAAAAAGGCCTTAAGATGCTCAGTAAACATAGACGGAATTAACTGGGACTAAGAGTGTGTAGGTGTGGGGATGTGACAACAGTTACACACCATGAGGAATGAATCCGACCTGTCCTAATTGGACAGGAAGATTTTTTTCTATTTTGAAATAGGGCACAGAATAAATTCCTCCTAATATTCCTGATTTTCTATGTACTGTCCCTCACACATTCTCCACAAGAGGTGCGTATAGTCCTATATTATACACCACATATAAATAAACGTGATGGGTCCTTCAAATGTCTGAATTTGTGAATCATTTTTTGTTCAGCTGTGTGTGAATTTCATAGGCTTATGCTACCAGACATTACACCATCCAAAATGGAACACAAAGCTGATCATTTTTACTTTACAATTAGAACTTCTAAATACTTCCCTTCTTATGAAAAAATATTTTTAATGAGTTGACAGGCCTCTGTATTACAGACTGAGTACCTGATGTCCATGATGATGTCCATTAACAGACAAATGAGAGTAAGTTCATAGAAGCACAGAATTGTTAGGGTTGGAAGGGACCTCTGGAGATCATCCCATCCAACCCTGTCAAGGCAGGTTTACCTCAGGCAGGTGACACAAAATGCGTGTGGAAGATATTCCAACTATAGCTGGGAAATTTGAAAGTTAGAAATAGTAAAATAAATTATGTAGCTATGTATTTCAGTCATAAGTACCAAAAAGCAAAAATAAATTATTTACATACTAAGAAAGTAAAATAAATGAAAATAAGCTAAAAAGGAGAAAAGCAAAGTGTAATTACCAACCCCTTAGTAGTAGTGAAAAAAATTCCACTGGATTGCCCCACAGTGATTTATTTTTTTCATTACTACTGGGGGATCAATTTAGTTTTTAACTGCATGGAATAGATAACTTGGTGAGATCCCTGAAAAGAGATGTCACAAGAGTAGTTAAGGGTTGCATCTTTGGACTTTCTTTTCACGATGAGTTAGCGTTCTTTAATGGAAGCACACCACTGGTGAAACAGCTACCCAAGGGACAAAAAAGTACTTTTAAAGCTAAATAACTTGGTATGATTGAAAGGCTCTGCAGGATGATATACTTGCCTTTATCTCTAACACTAGGAGGAGTCCACTGCTTGAGCATTGAAGTAAAGTAATATACCAAGGAATACTAGTTCCTTCTTACCTTTCCCTAAATGCTCTGCTCTAAGAAGAAATTTATTCAGTTCTTTTATTTAGTATTTATACTTTTAAGCAAAAATGAAACCAATCACAAACATGAAAAAAGGGCCCTGACTCATGCACTGAGGTTTAAAAGCTCCCACTTCCAAAGCAACGATTACTTTAAAATAAATCTCAATTCTAATCACTTTGCTACAGCAAGTAAAATGGGAAATGTGTTCTATACCTATGCTATATTAGATTTCTCTGTAAGACAAGAAGCACTTCTTCTGGTGCTACAAAATTAGACACGTTCTTAGTACTACCAATAATGCTCTCAACAATGACACATCCCTCTTAATGCAGTGAGTCCACACATGAAAAATCTTAGACTTTGGTTTCCTGCTGATGTCACTGAACATGAATTCAAGATTCTCATGTGCCAAGTCAACAAAATCAAGTAATTGGGGTGGAAGCCTGGGAATTGTTTTCATTAAGATTGCAACATTCCTTTAGCATGTGTGGTGTAGAACTTTTCTCATGCTGTTGTCCAGAAAATGACAATTGGGCTTGTGGAGGAAATACTGTAAAATATATTCAGATTGTGAGTCAAATATTAACCTTTACATTCCTTCTAAAATGCAAAAACTGGTTACACGTAATCAGGCACAGAGCAGTAAATTATTTTGCTGAAATATGCCTATTGACTAATCAAAGATACGTCAAACTATTTTAAATGCGTGCTTTTCATAAAGTTTCTAGAATGAATACAAAAAGGCCCAACAATCAATAAATTTGTAGATAAAGAAATCAATTAAATCCTGCATTTTTTCTTTAAATGATATTCATACCGAAAAAAACAGGTGGTATCTCTCAGTAAGGGCAGAATAAATCAGAACCTGATTTTCAAAGTAATTCACAGTGGAAACTGTGACCAAAACTGACACAAGAATGTAGGCATATGTGAATACAAGCAAGGAGTGATAGAGGATTGCAATTGTACCCTAGTACTGTAACAGGCTACTTTTAGGAAGCATTACGTATGATTTTAAAAAAGTATATCCATATACACAAACCCTTTGACAAAAAAAAACCCAAAACCCCCGATCAGTGGGCATCCAGAGGGTAGTGTGGCCAAAAGGTCAGAGTCCCAGTGGACATCAGTGACAAGTGGTGTCCCACACGAGTCTGTACTGTGACCAGTGTTACTCAGTATCTTCATTAGTGACACAGGTGAAGGGATCGAGCGCATCCTCATCAAATTTGCAGATGACACCAAGCTGAGTGATGTGGTTGACACTCCTGAAGGACAGGATGCCATCCACAGGGACCTGGACAAGGGAACTGTTTACTGTTTTTTCTGAAAAAGTGGTTATTTTAATCAAGGAATCAGCTAGAATTTCCTATAAAATCCAAGTCAAACAGCTTCACATATTCTTACAGAAAAATCAAAACCCTTACCAAATAAAACTGACAGCTGAGGGAAAAACATGTCTTTTAAATAAACCCAAAACCACATTCTTTCTGCTTTTTATACTAGATCATCACCTTTACTAAAATTTACAGTTTGAAGTTCTTTCTTAATTGGTGCAGAATCAACCCCAATGAGAAAGATTGTTTTCTTCCACCATCTCTAAATATGCAAAAAAATAACATTTGGCCCAATTCCTCTACTAATATGGAGGCAGGTGATGTGCCAACCAACCACTCTTCTGAATTTATACCAGGTAACCTGCCACACCCCTTCCCACTCCCCTACCCCCAAACCAGTGAAGCACCTAACAAACGGATTTTCCAACAAGATTTGAACCAGTTTTAATTGCCTTGATATGAAATAAAACTAAGGGAAGACAATCAGTGTAACACAAGAAATGATCTTCCATGTAATGGCACACAAAAGGAAGAATGGTTAGGTGTGTACACTAGGATGACTCTGAAATGAAATTTCCCCCAACCAATCCTCAAGAATCGTCCAGTGCAAAGTGTACAAGGCCCAAAAAACAAAGCAGTGAATACTGTTGAATAGAGCTAACCAAATAATCAAGTGGAAACTTAAAATAATGTTGGTCATGTTCTGGATAGCATGTTTGATCAGTATCTGTAGGTCGAACCAGTAACCAAATCTAGGGTGGTACCTAAAAATAAAATTAAACTAAAAAAACAAACCACACCAAAAAAACACAACCCATCAAAACAAACAAACAAACAAACAAACCTCCAATGAGAAAACAAATACACACACACACACACACTAAAAACACAAAACACCCCCCAAAAAAACTCCCAAAACAACAACAACAACAAAAGCACAACAACAACCAAAAAACACAAACAAAACAAACAAAAAAATCCCCACAGAACTGGAGGAAAGAGAGTGAGAGAGGAAAAAAAGATAATAAGGCAGTAGATCAGTAAAATAAACTTTTTCTGAAAACAAGTCTAGCTCTAGGATAAGATGAAACAACTATAAAATTAACTTACTCCAGAATTTCAAAACACAACAATTAGTGCACTTAAGTCAGTGCCATGTGGGTTGCATTTCACTTCCCAAGAAAAATTTTACAGAATTTGACCAATACATGCCCCTTTCCAGACATGTCAGGCCAAAAGTTAGTTTACTATGAAGTGTCATACTTGCATACAACGTAAGACACACTACATGTTGAATAAAAGTTAATCAATTGGCATTATTTATGGACAATAAAGCTTAAGGTAAAACCATCAACAGCCGGTCAGTCTCACAAACTGTTCAATGTCAGAACTCCTCCCGTCTGTATGCCACAATTACAGCAGTGATCCAAGCATCACTGAACATTTAATATCCAGTACTCTACTTAGCCCAAGCAAACTAATCTGCAAATGTACCAAAAAAAGGTTATGGAAATGCATGCACACGACTAGACAGGTTGCTATTTTAGGGTTGCACCACACAGAAAGTTCCAATGTGTAAAAGCTTCAATTCCCAATTCCAAACCAGGAAAATACAGCTACTGTGAAAAAAAAGAAAAAAAGCTTTGAACACTTAGTTAAGCTCTAATCTCTGAAGTCAGAAGAAACAAGACATACTACCTTATCTAGAAACTGGCAAAACCATTGCTGTTATTTATTAACTGAGGGTGTCAATATGGCAAATCACAAATGTTTAAAACAGCAAAGGAATACAAACAAAAATAAAAATACAATACTAAAGACAAATTTCTCCTTAACTGTCTAAAAGATTGTCTGGAGAAAAATATGTATCTTATTATGCTAGAGACAGTTCAAAAAGTAACTCTAAAAACCGACTACTATATCTGCAAAACAATATATCTTTGTGTAGTAAAAGCAATATATAAAAATCCCACAACGCATATGCATCTTGTGAATGAAACATTCATGTAAATCTCACCTTGTCACTGTCATCAGTACAAATGTGATCTTGATGGATTGAGTGGCACTGAAACGATGCACCAATACTACCTGGAAAATAAGGGAGGAAGGGAGAAAAAAAATAACTAAAATGATAACCAAATTTCTGTGAACACTAAAAATAAAGATAAATTTAGCAAACTTTCTTTTCTCCGAGATTTAGTTGCCAAACAGCTAAGTCTGATAACAGAATAAGCATCAGAGAGACATTTTACAAGTGTGCCGACGTCTTCACATATATATTTTTTAAGACATTTAAGCAGAATAAAATTATAGCTTGTTCACCAATCCAAAACAAACAAATACAGTAAAGTACATATGCACATATACAAATAAGGAGAAGCTATGCAATTCAAATTTATATATTGTACTACAGAACATTTTCAGCATCCTGGGTAACCACAAACCAGCAGTCTCATTCCAGCAATACATTAAAAGAGGAAAATTCCAAGGTCAAAGTTTTAATTATGTCCAGTTTTCTTGTAATGGAATTTCTGCCTGCTTCATGCCTCTATACAAGTTTCTTTATGGCTAGGAATAAAAGGAACAGTACACCCCTGCAAAGGCTTACCGCAGTCCTGAGACTTCTGTCCAAGGAATATATGGAATAGTTTACAACGATTCTTTCTGACTTATCACTTCAGAAAAAATATTATTTTGCCATAGGAGTCATTTTACTGGCTTGAACAGCAGTAGACCATGATCATACTATGTATTTTTTGTAGGAAGGGAAGGCAAAGAAATCACTATACAGTTGAAGTTTCAAGGTGAAAAAGGAAAAAGAGAACCAGTTTGAAACTGTTTGAAATATGCAGTGCTCCCCTCCCATTTGATTTAGGCTTATGCAAACCACAAGTGTTTCACTACAAACACTCCACAGGTTTTCTTGAAATTGGAATCAATTCAAGTTCAAAAGCAAGCTATAAAACCCAGGAGAACACAGTGTTAAAGAAAAGGCTGGGTATCTTTCTGCCCATTACCCCAGAGGCAGAGTTGAAGTAAAATACATCCTATTGAATTAGTCTAAGATAAGAAAATAGGCAACAAATAATGAAAATAGTTAAGTTCTGCCAAATTATAACTAACACATATAAATTTGTTTCAGGCATCTACACACGTGGATGAGGAAAGGAATTTCCAGAGGTGGTGCAGAGCCTACCTCTAACTCTAACTAATCACCTAAGACTTACTCCCTAACAAATTAAAACTCATAAATGTGGACCTTGCATGACAGGCTACATTATATGCTTTCCAGATAGGCTTTTCAATAACAGTGATCTCATACACAATCTCAATGATAAACTGACTTTGTTGTAGCTATAACCAATACCAGCAGTAGCAACACAGCTCCAATAACAGGGCTTCCAGTTAGTAAATGCAGCCTAAGACACCTGGGCAGCTCATCACTTTTCGTGATGCCATAGCTTCAATTCTAACAATATCCACATTACCAAGAAAAAAATTTCGCTTGGGTTTTATCTCCACGTTTCAGTCATACTCAGCTGTTCCACAGACAACCAAATGCAGTTAGCAGAGAATATGGCAATATTTTCCTTTCAATTCTTTTTTTTCTTTAACAGGATCATTCATGGCCTTTATGACATATTTGTTTCACTTTCAGTCAACTAATACCCTACAGTACAATAGCAAGATATAAGACACAATCCCTAACTGCAAGAAGGGAAGGCTTTACAGACATCCTGCCTTCTTTGCACCGGTGAGCTGGCTGACCTCACCAACAGTCTCACCAAAAGCTGCCTTTGGAAAAGGGTTTACTTCAAAGACAGCACTGATAACGCAATCCCTTGAATGGGGCCAGCAGAGGTAACAGATCTGAAGACACTGACACAGCGGACTACCAGCTAAAGGCTCTGCTTCACAACAATGCAATCTATAATGTTGAGTTACACGGTCAGGAAATCCTGTAGGACTTTTGTGATCTTTAAAGGATTTTTTTTTTATATATACACATAAAATATAAAAACAGTTTTTAATAACTGAGTTATTATGTTTTTAAAGCATTTTCTTTCTGACAGATTGCACCGAGACAAACCTGAAGACAGATTAATCACCTTTCACCCACCTGCAAGGAAGATCAGAGTCAGAATCTCAAAAGATGACCTCAGCAGCTCTCTAGTCTCTGTCAAAGACTTTTCAATTGTTGTTTACCGGTTAAAGATGCCAGAGGACTGAAAGGAACAAAAGCCAATTTGCATTGCACTGACTGCAGGGAGTAGATACCAACTCAGTTAAACTACCTTCATATCCCCAAATTTAAAGGGCATTTCAGACCAACTCAAGACTAATTGCACTCCAGGGCTAGCAGACCCTAGGGCTACTACAATCAAAGTTTTAATTCTGACTGAAGAATTATCTCTCCAAAGCTGACTGAGAGTGGGGAAAATGCCAGAAAGACTCCTACGTAAGGGACAGAAGGTGCCCACAGCACCTTCCCAAACACACTTTCTTGCTACTGTGTTCAGGAGATGCAACTGTGAGGTCTAATGCCCATCATTTTCTCAAGCAACATCCCATCCTCTCTCCCACAATCCAAAACAATCTCCATGCTGCACAAGTAACAGGGCACTTGTAACAGTCAGATTGTTTTCTCAGACTCACAGCTTCTAATACCTAGGTGACAAAACAGTAGCCTCAATTTATGCTGAGACACCACCAACAGACAACAGGCATCCATGAAACATCAGGTCAGCCATTCCTTCACCATTACCGGTATCAGGATAGAGAGCAATGCCCTTCAACTGATGCACTACATAGATAGATAGATAGATAGATAGATAGATACATACATACATACATACATACATACTCTCTTTAAACACAGTTAAATTCTTTTGCACACCCTTCTTCAAATAAAGTGAAATATCCAGCTTAATATTATGAGTTGCACTCCAGGAAAAACATCAGTTCTTTTCGAACAGGCAAGAAACAAAGAGTGCTGCGCTCCCCAGCTACCACAGGAAAGGGATTGTTTTCTTCTAAACCCACACATTAAACTGAACAGCAAAAAGAACCTTCAGAATTTCACGGGCTCTGTCTAACTTGTGCATTGTAATAAAAAGAGAATCAGTATCATATTTGAGTGGCCTGCTTCATGCTTGCCAATTTAAACCATCCAAACACACACAATGCTAGTCCAAGGGAAAAAGAGGTGTGAATTCAAACCTTTTAATTCAGTAATTTCAGAGCTACTGGAAGTATCTCATTGCTTAAATGCATTACACTGATGAATACATTCACTGACTGCCCTCTCCAGCACCAGTCTCATTAGGAAATCACTTGTATATGACACCTGTATTATTAAACCTACTTCATCTAGAGTGAAGCTGTTGAGTCTTACTAACTTGCATGAATCAGACAAGTTCTGGGCTAAGTGTTTGATTTGCAGAGTGGAGTTTGCAAAGTAGGAAATGCATGGAAACAAAGTCCGAATTCGATCAAGTTTAGACTCTTAATTAACTGCTCCCTTTAAAAAACCTGTGAGTTGAATGGAGTATATATATATATTCTGGTGAGATACAGCCATGGATGGCTAGTCTCCTTGAAAATATACAAGGAAGGGAGTTTAAATTATCTATGATCTAGGAGCCTCAACTTCCAACAAAATAATGCAAACCACTCCTGCAGATTATTATCATGTGCTAGTCAACAATGTTGCTCTACCTGTGACACATTACTTAGATTTTAGATGTTCCTTCGAATTCAAGAACCTTTCAAACTGCAATGAAGAAGTTACTTAATGGGTAAAGAGAATACTTTGCTGTTACAACAGAAAAGTAACAGGTGAGTTCAGTGAAAGATACAGCTACTCATGCTGGTCAAGTAAGAGCAAGGCTGCAAATTAACTATATTATAATGCTTTTTAACTTTTTTCCCTATATTTGCAAATCTGACCATGAAGAAGAAACATGTTATGTTGTATGCTAGCTGCATACAATGCATACTAGGATTGCCATTCTTCCCTTCTTTCTTCCACTCCTTTTCTTATGAACTCCAACAAACTGAAATTCCACTGGTTTCCCATTGATTTGCATCCACTTTAACTTAGGTCGTTGGAAGAATTTATTACACTCTGGGAAGAGCTAGTATTTTTCAGATGCTTGGTATGGGGCACACCATTGATAATTTTAAGCAATTCCTGAGCTTAAATGGAATACAACTGTCGAAGACGCTGTGATAAAACTCTGGAACACATTCTAGCCAGGAAGCAGCCTGAAGTCACTAGAGAAGAAAAAAAAAGGTAAAATGCCTCCTGAACGTCTCCTTCCTTTCCTCCTGCTTCCCCTACTTGTCAAGAAATCCATGCTCTTGTCAAACTGCAACCAGCACAGGTTTGCTGGTGTTTTCTAAGTCCTGGTGTCCCCTTCCACACCCTGGCCCCAGTCAGCCTTACTGGTAAACCTGCCAGCCCCTTTTCCCCACCACAATGCTCAGCCAAGGAATGCTGTCCTCAATTCCACATATCCAGTGAGAACTTATATATAGTAAGCATCAGGAAGCATGGTACACTCTGCAAGAAAAACTCCCTCAGCTTTTCCTTTTATCAGAGAAGCACCCAGCATGGTTACTAACCAGCAAGAAATGGGATGAAAATGACATTTTGAAATGAGAGTTGAAAATGAAATCTGGGCCTATGTTAATTTCATATAAGTTAAGTGTATCTTCCAGTCAAACTTCTGACTGAATGACACCTCTCAAGACATTTTAGAAGAAAAGGAGAGGAACCTAAAGGGAAGACTTTGTATTTTAAAACCTTGAAGTCTGATGTATTTTAACAATACCAGAGCTTAAAAAAGGAACAGACAAACTTACTTTAATATAGCAAAAAGCCGGAATATGAGGCAGGCCTCAGCGTCATAAACAGAGCTCATCTATAAATCAGTACTGAAGAAAGATCTTTTTACCTGAGGTTTCTGCTGTGTCTCTACAAGACTGCATAAATACTTTTACTTCAAGGAACATCTAATTTAAATTTACAGGTACGAACTGGACAGCTTACTCCAGGAACTGTCCACAAAAAGGCCCTTATAGCAGCCGTCTGAATATAACCTCATCTACATACTCTTTACCTTTGTGTTGAAAAGTTTGCATTATTTGAAAGTAGACATCAGTAGCTTGAATTGTTAGGATGCAAGCTGAACTTTATCTGAACTATATGGCTCTGTTGTTTAAGCCAAAGATGGACTATGGTGAAACCTGGAGCTAACAATCTGAACATTAATAATAGGACAGACAAACCTAGCAACCTAAATATTAGTTTATAATAAATAGCTAGAGTAGACAGCCCATAGATTGTGGTTTATGAACTGTAACAACCATATTTCAACAGGGACTATAAAACCAGCAGAAACTCCCACCAAAACCAACCTAAGATGGTGTGAAGATGACCACATGGCAACCACTTGGTAACAAACAATGAACCAATGAAGAGCAAGAAGACCCCAGACCCTAACATTGCTATTTGCTATTTGTCCAGACTGTCACATGAGAGATGGCCAACAAACCAACCTAATGGAGATGGGAACATAGTTCAAATATTTCTTTAACACTGTGCTTGCAAACAAGCTTATAATAATGGCCCCCTCACCTCATACAAGCAAGTACTGTTGCCTAGCTGTTGCCTTCTGCTTTCTCCACTAGCTTTAGCAGCTATATGTTTTTTAGGGAAGAATGAGAACAACTACACTTCAGATGGACTGGTAACCCACACAGTCAACCATATGGTTTCATCCCCTCCACAGCAGTCTGGGACAAGGAAAGAGGCCACTGCTTTGGCAGCCACCCAACTTCACCTTGCATGGTCTTAATCCTGAAAAGATTTGCATATTTTTAAGCTAAGCACACACCTGCAAAAAAATGCGAGTCACTTTCACAGTATAAAGTGTCTGAAGGATTCAACTCATCAGCAACATGCTTCCCCACATACCCTACAGTTTTGCAGCTCAAGTCAGGTATCAAGTACAACATCAGAAGACTTTTTTCCTCAGCTAACAATGCAGCATTACTGAATAACCAAAGACTCAATAACCATGAAGTATTCTAAAATTTGTGTTTTCATATCTTTACAGTGAACATACAAAAGCAAGGAATGTTTTCCATACACTTATTGACAGCTATTTGCTTTGCTCTGGGGATCAGTTTTTCCTGCTTATTCAAGGAGCTGTTCAGCAAGAAATCATCCAGTTAAAAAATTTACAGCATCAATAAACCTTCAGGAAATCAGCTTAATGCAGAAATACTACTACACCCATAAACACCGTACTAGTATTTTACTGGTGCTGTTAACACTCAAAATGTCAAGATACGAACTGTAACTGAAGAGACTACACAGCCAAGCGTCAACAAAACGTTAGCAGGGTGTTAAGTCTGCTTCCTAGTAGTAAGTCACAATCCGAAAAAAAGAACTACATAAACAAGTAAGGTAAAAACACTGTTTGTGTCAAATAAGCTATTTAGACCATTCCCTCTCTGTTACCTTTGTATCCTCCTATTTCTGATGAACTGAGTTCATAAAAATCACATTGTGTTTCCAGCTGTCGAATGCGTCAAACATGGAAGAGTGCCAATAAATCAGGACCAGGAGATCATTTAAGAACTTTGCAGCCAAAAAACCTGCATCAGAGGACTGTTCAAGTCCCGTGGGAAAATCCACTGCTCATTCAATAGGGTACAAACTAATTTCAAAGAATCATAGAACCATTTGCATTTTAAGGAACCTTTAAATACCATCTAGTCTACCTATCATTAGATCAGGTTGCTCAAAACACTGTTCAGCCTCACCTTTAATACTTTCTGTGATGGAACTTCTACAACTTCTCCACAATATCCACATGAGGGCAACCAGCTCCAGCGTTTCTCTGCCCTCATTGTTGAAACTTCCTTCCTTATATCCTCCTTATATTCCTAAATCTACCCTCTTTCCATTTAAGACCACGAAGACCCCAGTGCTGGATGCCGCACTATAGGTGGGGGTCTCAACAGCTGAGCGCAGTAGAAGGAGCAGAATCACCTCTGTCAACCTGCTGGCCATGCTTCTCTTTAGACAGCTGAGGACATGGTTGTGAGCTGTAAATACACTCTGCTGGCTCATGTGAATGTTCATCCACAAGTACACCCGAAGTCTTTCTTTGTAGGGCTGCATTCAGTCAATTCATCCACCAGTCTCTATGGACATTGGGGATTGCACTGACACAGGGGCAGGACCTTGCCTTGTAAAACCGCGTAAGGTTCATGTGGGTCCACTCAATGCCATCTAGTGATGCATAGCATTCCCTTTATCAAGCCTATCAACTGCACCACTCAGCATGGTGTCATCCACAAACTTGCTGAGGTTCCACTCAATTCTTTTATGCCATTGATTAAGGTATCAAAATGTATTTGTCCCAGTAAAGACCCCTAAGAGACACCAGTCATTACTGGTTTTCACACGGATACCGAACTGTTGACTGTAACTCTTTGGACATGGCCAGCCAGCCAATGTCTTATCCATCAAACAGTACATTCATCAGATCCTTCTCCCTCCAATTCAGCAACAAGAACGCTGTGTGGGACCATGTCAAAGGCTTTCCAGAAGTCCAGGGAGATATCTGTAGTTCTTCCCTTGTCCACTGATGCAGTCACTCCATCATACAAGGCTGTGAGACTAGTCAGGCTTGATTTACCCTTGGTGAAACCCTGCTGGCTGTCTCTAGGTACCCCCATGTCTTCCTTAGGATTTGACATAGCTACCAGTAGGATCTGTTCTATGATCTTGCTGGGCACAGGGGTGAGGCTGACTGGTCAGTAATTCCCAGGGCCCTTCTTTTTACCCTTTTAAAAAGGTTATGTCCAAAAGAAAGCCAAAAGTGCCTGTGGGATTGTTGATTATAGATACATGAATCTGAACCATCTCAACCGCTCTAAGGACATACAGAAATAACACCTAAATATATAAGCCAACCTTTGTGTGGGGAAGGGAACAATTTTCCAAAAACTGACTTATTCCCACAACAAGTTCATGTTTCTTAAGGGGTGATCTACCTGTACACTCTGCAGATAATTTCCATGCTGCTGCAGACAAGATGTACAGGTTCAGAAGAGAATACTCCCATGAACATGGCAGTCGAGTACTTGAACCAAGTGAACAACACAATCATCAGTTCCTCCCCCTCTAAGGAGCCATTCTCTTTAGATCTTCTCTCATAACAAAATCATGCTGAGGTGATTTTCTGGAGAATTGACATAAACTTAAATTGCATCTTGAAACATATGACCTCTGCAGCTAAAGCACAAAAACATACTTCCTCTTAACTGCTGTACTACAGGACTCTTACAAGACCCACCTAACAAAGAACACTTGACACAAAGCTTGATGCTTTAAAACACAGAGATTAAAGACAAGCAATGTTTTATTTTCTATTCTATCCTCCCCTCTGTACAGCAAGATTCGCAGCTCCTACACTGGAGTTATCTCTGATACATATCAAAAATAATTCACAGTTTATTACCAAGCTAAAAGGAAACTCCCTTTCTGCATTAAAATTCTGCAAGAGAAGGACACTATTGCTAAGAAACTCTGAACAGCATCTCCAGTTTGTGGTGTCTGGTCCCTGTGGCAGCTTTGCTTAGTAGTTAGTCACAGTTTCCTTGCTGTTCCCTGAAGGCTGTTTCATCGGGATTGCTTCTGTGCAAGTGTAGTCTAGTGAAGGATGCTCACACCCTTCATATGCACATTTAGTGTCATTCCAGAGAGAACAATAACATTCATTTATACAGATGAAGAGTGACGTGAAACTCGCCAGAGAAAATACTACCCAAGGGCCAAAATATAGCAGTGCATTTTCTTAAGGAGCCTCTCCTCCAGGAAGTTCAGTATCTACTTAGAAAGAAGGAAACCTTTTGCCTGTTCTGATCATCCTTCAAAAGGAGGCTAACAGCAGTACCAAAAGCCCAAAAGGCATCCAAACACAGTTACTATAAAAGCATATGCAACAGCTAGAAAAGGAGAGAAAACAGGTATTTCAATAACTCAAGGCTGACTTGTGCTGAAAGTAAATCAATCCTAGAACAAAGAATAAAACTGGCAAGCCACAAAACATTTAAAAAAGATAAAATCTTTTAATCTTGTCCTGGAATTCAGTTTTCATCAACCACTGTGTGGGAGCTGAAGCAAGAGATGCAAATATCAAGCACAGCTACATTAAAAGCCTGGTATGAGCAGATAAGATCACACAGATATCCTCTACACTGTTCTATTTCCATCTTTATAGGAATTTGAATTACTGGTTTTGAAGATTCAGTTGTCTTGAATTTCTGAGCCCCCTGAATGTAAGTTATTTTTTAAAAGCTACCTGAAATTTCAAGCCATGTGTTCGTCTCTATTTGTAACTAGATTATTAAACTGTTTTTCTTCAAATTAATCTTCTCTTGAGAATCTCATTTAGTCTCTAAAAAATCAAAGACTGGTTATACAAACTTCCTGGATGCAATGAATAAAGGGCTTCCTATGGCTTACATTTATTGTTACCAACATAAACCAACCATCACCACTACAAAAAAACCATGAACAGGCATAGAAGCACAACTTTAACTCTAAACCGTAGCTTGTTGTCCCCTGCCTGTTTCTTTATGGTATCACTCATCAAATGTAACATTAATTTGCACAAAGGCTGGGGTATTTGTTTGGTTAGGGTTTTCCATTTTGATTGGGTTCTTCTAATAAAAGCCTTAAAGCTCCCATCCAGCCTAGCCTGGAAAAGAGAATGCTTCAGTGGTAAAAATTGGTGCCAATTCCTGTAGTCTTTCACACAGACAGGAAAGAGAATCCAGCCCAATGTCAGT
>VWZT01003764.1:9266-45466 GCA_013397055.1 Pachycephala philippinensis | reverse complement strand
TCCAATGTCAGTGAAATCCTGGAAACAAAGTTTTAAATGCACCTTAACTATTTATTCTTTTGTCTTTTATTTTCCCTGCATATTCAATCTAACCATAAAGAAAAGGGTAATAAAGAGGCATTTCCCACTGAGGAACTGACCTTGCAAGTATCAGTTTGAAATAGAATCAATTCTGAAAGCATGGTTAAAGGTGCATGATCAAGCCATCTCTAGGAAGTTGCTTCAAACGAGAGAGAGCCCAAGCTCTCTCTAAAGAGACTTACTTGGTAAAATGTGAAAACCTGAACACAATCAAAACTGGTCTAAGAGAGAAACCAGAGAAGTGGGAGTTAAGTAGTGCTCTGTTTCTGTGTATGAGTTTTCCACATCCTTCACCTTCCTGCAGCCGATTAAGTGCTTACAACTGCAACTTACATTAATAATCAGTAAGGAGTGACTTGCCCCAGCAAAATGAAAAAGTTAATTTATATTTGACAGGCCATGAAATAACATTCTCTCTTACTGTCTTTTTTGGTTTTGTTCCAATTAGTAAGCTATTTGTCCCAGTCTTGTTTCAAAGAAAACCATGTTAACAATGAACATCTAATGTCTTTTTCTCATACATGCAGAGTATAAGGCTGTCAGAAGCCAGAGACACCACACCAACTCCTCAAAAAAAAATCATAGAAAATGTTTAGCAATATTTCTGTCTCCTGAACAAACCAAGCTATGATGGTAACATGGAAGTTACTTTGGAGGAAAAGAACAAAAGATTGACAGAACACCTCTTTTAACCCAATGCTGCTTGTAATAAATGACAATAGAGATTTCAATTCCACAGTATCACAGTTTTCCTCCTTTCTCGATATATACTGTCTCAAGCTGACAAGGCTTTCACAAAGAGAGAAAGATTCCAAGGAACCTCAGCTTGGTTCATCACAAGCAGCCAGTATCATTGTCATCAAGAATACAAAGCTTCTGAGAAAATAAGAAGAAAATTTGACATCTACACGGCTGAAGGTTTCTGTGAAGAGGCAGGTTCTAAGTTTTTGGAGTAGCATTCAGTAACTAAATTACATTTAGCTTTACAGAATAACAATCCTGTGCTGATTCTCTCATGCGGAATTCTTTACAACTCCTTTTTTTGTATTCTGGCTTTTAACACCAAGATGCACTACCACATACTTTGTTCGATGTTGGTATTCCTTTACCAAGATGCCTAGGCATCTCCACAGCTCCCAGTCTCTGTCACTTGCTCTTGTCCACATTCTGTGATCATTTTCAAAACCTTTTTCTTCTACACTTTCTATCCTGATGAAGCATATCAACTGGTATATAAGGTCCCCAGTTTTAGTTCTGTTGCAAATATGAGAGACAGTTATTACAGGCGTAACTCACAGTTAAAACTACAAGTAATTCAGCCAGCAATCAAGTACACAGAAAGCATCAGGTTTGTTACTTTCTGTTTCCAGCATTTCAGAAATCTGGTTTCTTTTCTGTTGATTTTGAGTTTCAAACGTTCTTTAATTTAAAAGGACATGCACAAGGAGGGTAAATCGGAAGACTGGCACAAGAGACCAAGCCTCTGCCAAGTTTCAAATCTGAACAGCGTAATACGTAACTATAATTTTTTTAATGAAGAAGTACTCCGAAAAACTTACATTTAAAACCTTTGCTCCCTGTCCTGTCACTACAACCCTTGGCAGTAAGTCTCTGTCTGTCTTTTAAATCTGCTTTTGAAAGGTCACAATAAGGTCTTCCCAGAGGCTTCTCTTCTCCGGACTGAACAGCCCCAACTCTCAGCCTCTCCTCAGAGGTGCTTCAGCCCTCTGACCATTTCTGTGGCCCTCCTCTGGACCTGTTTCAAAAAGTCCATGCCTTTTGTGTACTGAGGTCCCCAGACCTGGCTGCACTATTCCCACTGGCCTCTCTAAGAGCAGAGAAGAGGGGCAAAATCACTTCCAGGATATGGTTAACTTTCTGACTCAAAATGCATTTCTCTCTGGACCTGGACCCTGGAGATTGCAGAATATATCTTCTGAAGTCTTCCCAAATTTAACACAGCAACAATTCCGTTTCTCCAGCAACAACAACAGCCAGAAAAATTCTTCTGAAAACAACCATATGCCCCTAGAATAGAGGTGGAAACCTTTCAGGGTTAAATATGCTTCTTTTTCAGTGTAAGAAGAACACCCACACTGCCCTATTGAGTATTGCAAATAGGGCAACTTTTCAGTATGGTTGCGTCAGTCATTATTTTTGCACAATGTTGTCTTTTCTCTTTTAAAAACAGAGAAATTGGCCTATCCTTATTCCACAGGCTACCAGGTCTTAGCAAGATCATTAAATGTTAACAGAAGCACTCTTCTGATACATAGCCAACACCCAGATTAGAAACCTGTCAGCCATGGAAGGAGTTAAGTTTGTAAACAGGAGCAAATGTTTACATTTATTTTACCTTTGTTAGACATTAATAACTCTACTAAAGGAACTCTGGAAGCTTTGATACTCCAGAACAAATAGATAATCTTGTTGCAGTACTGGTCAATAGCAATTCTGTCTGGAGTGAGCACAGAAGATAGCACTGCATTTCTCCTTCTTTTGGCACAGCCTATCAGCTCACAACAAACAATAGTTCTGGGACCCCGGATCTGCAGGTTGCATGTGGACGGTGTTGACAAGTGAAGAGTGATGGATCCATACCCCATGAATTTGTCCAACTATTCTCAGTCCTCTACTTTTCATAACAAATTTAAACTTCATTTAATTTTTCCCTTCTAATAATCCTTGTGTTTTCCAAAACTCATCTAAGGTTCTCAACAAAAAAGAAAGAACCTTTTTTTTTTGGAAAGAGCACATGAACAAAATTAGCTCTAACATGCTGTTCTGAAATCACTGCAGGTAATATCCATCAGAAAGGTAATTTACCTTTCTGTCAAGTATCTATTTAAGCAACACAAGCTGGATAGCACCCATACATCCGTGTTAAAAATTTGGAATCAAATGGCTTAACACTACCAATATCAAAACTAATGGGATGGGTAATACCAAGGGTAAAGGTTAGATCCCTTTGGTTCTGTAAAATATGCAACATACAGGCAGTTTCTCACTAATTCACAGCATACAGAATACACATACAGAAAGATTCTTCCACCTGGAAGTCTGCTGAGACTCAAACAGCCACATAGCCCCATTTTTTGCACTGTACATTCAACTTGTCAGTGTTTTAAAAGACACGATTACTGAGAAGTTCTCAGGACAGCATTTCTATTCCAAACCCTTTCATAACAAAGGACAAAAAATGCAGAACAATGAAATGCCATAGTAATATATTGTCCAAGAAGAATCATGATGGACCAATACAAAAATGGTATGCACAACCTTGATTACAATCCCTGATCCAAAGAAGAATCTTTGAACACCAGAAACTAGCAGATAAAAATACATAAGTTTAAATTAAGACACTGTATTTAAACTTAATCAAAGCTATTTTCAAATGTACTTGAAATTGAAACCTACGTTGTCTACAACAAAAACCAAAAGGTAATAGAATTATTTCAGACAGTGAACATTAGTCCTGAACTTTTTGGATCAGTCAAGCATCTGAAGGAAGTTCTTGGCCAACCAAATGAAGTCAGATATGTTTAGGGTTTTCTTTCAAAAGTTGATGCCTTTTGTTCCTCTTTCCATTGAAAAGAGTTTAACAGATTGCTCATTCAAAGTTAGGAAATTTATTACAAATTGTAGGAGAAAACAGTCTAAGCTTTACATATTGGAAAAAGAAGGCAAAGTGCAAGAGAATACTAAATCACTAGTTCTACAAATACTGCATATCAAGAAAAAAATTCTTAAATTTGCATTTCCCACAAATAATTTTGTTTCCATTTTCCTGATTTCTCAAAGCTGCTTTATTCTCAGCATACTGACAAAACACATCTGCCTTTCAAGACTGTTTTAACAAGTCTAAATTTAATTTATATTTCTATTCAATAGAAGCCCATCATCAATTAAGAAATAAAAACTGATGTTATCAAGGAGAACAAAGTAAACCATGCAATTTTTCAAAAGACTAAAATGTGGAACATAAGAAGCCAATAAAATGTGCAGCTATATAAATTGTTTAAATGTGCCTGTAAGTTACCTTCTTTCCTCACAAAATTTAGCAAATAACAGTTCAAATGTTATGTTCAATAGGAAATACACTTATTGACTAATAAGATTTAAGTTTTCTCTGGATGAATGCTCCAAAGTTAAACTGAAAACCATAAATCAAAATATTACCCTAACTGGCAATTTAAATTAATTAAAACCAACCTTACCCAGTTTCCCTGTGAAGGCATTTTTGTGGTGGCCTATGGGTTGTGCTTCAGGCTTTTTTCCCCATGTTAAAGGTGAACAGAAAGCACGCACAACCTTTATGAATTCAAAGGAAGCAAGATGTAAGGCACAGTAACGTAAACATATGCTAAGTAAAACCAACAACAAAGTAAGGGACATCATATTTTGACTTACAACAGCATTTGTTTTCAAGGTATGAAGTTGCAAAACCTAAGTAGATTGTTTCTCTGAAACGTAAAGCAACTTGCTAATTAGTTACTGGGGTTGGGTGGTTGCTGGAAGCACTACCAGATAAACAAAAGACCTTTGAATGGAGCAATTACAAAACCACAATATAACTTATTTTTAAATAACTACAGGATGATTATTAAAAATGGTCCTGTAAAAATGTTCGAACTTTTAACTGTATCCAATATTTAACCCGTAGATGCCTGGTATTTGAGAGGTCTTCCAGTTACCAGACTCCTCTCCTACAAGATTGTCCATGCAGCAGCAGGTATATTCATGGCCAGGCACCACACATGTGCTGAGCCTTTCTTTGCTACTTCGTAACTCTGACAGCCATCCGCACAAGCAGCCTGGGTGGTATACAATGACAAGAGAGATCTGTGACCAAGAACGTGCACAGGAAGTCCAGGATCTTGCAGCTAGCTTCCTTGATCAGTCTCCAACAGACCTGCTTAGTGACTCCTGACACAACAGTAGGAATATGTGCATCCATAGCCTTCTCAGACATCGTTTAATTCCATGCTCAGCAGCCACCAGCTGACCAAGAGAGGCATCACCCGAAAAGCTGGCATAACATTACCAAGCTCAATTGTAAATGGGATTGTCTCATCTGGAGCAACTTTGACTAAAGCTGCCACAGTGCAACTCTCTACTATGAACATAAGTACATCCCCTTGCCTCCTCCACTATAAACAGAGTGGTGGCATGAGAAGAATAACTTAAACGATTGCTCATTTTTTAAGCATCAAAAGTATGATGGATATAAAGAAATTTTTTCTTACTGTCCTAAAGGCTGCATCTACTTTAAGTCTATAACTTAGAGAAATTGACTAACCAAAGTTTCCCAATGCAGTGCCTTACCTTTCATGTAGCCCTTTATATAGCCCTTGGATGTAATTAAAACAGTATTGTCACTTCGCTTTAGTTTCCTTAGGGAAAATAAAGGAACAGAAAATCAAGAAGCCTCAAATGCTTCATTCACAAAAACATGCAATGCACAGAGTTCGCTTGTGAACCTCTCCCAGTGCTGTTCAACCTGGCATTACAAGGTAACTAAAACCTGGTAAAACTAGGAGTAGTATGGTTTGTACTGCACAGGCTTACCAGATGCTAGGCTGAGAGCAAAGTGCCATCAGCTACCAAACAAGTGAACTAAAATCCTAAATGAACTACAGGGAGCTCACTTTTTTCTTTCTCTAAATGTGTGTGTGTGTAACTATACCTGCCTGTTTGACAGTTTGTAAAATCTGAGAGTTGCCTCAACACAGTGCACAGTGGGACGCAAATTTTAACTTTATCACTTTACCATCAGCTTTAAAAAGCCAAGGCAACACAGATAAACACAAACATTATTTAAAAAAAAATACGGTATTTCGTTTCAAAAGCAAACCTAGGCTAAAGATAATTTTTATATATGAGACTGAGACAGTTTTTCCCAGCAGAATACGCTTTTGCCAATATAAACTGCCTCAGTGCTGTAATCATGGTTTCCTAATCACACCAGTAAACTCATTCTAGCTAAACTCTGTCATACAACACCCCCACAACTCACTACAGAACAAATATTGTTTATAGTCCTACCCCAGCTTTCTCCTCAAAACCTGCACTCTGAAGGCCACTTATGAATACAAAAGGTTCAGCTGCACTTCTCCAAAAGTGTAGAAGCTAGCAAACAAAACTAGAACTTGATGCAGAACTACCTACCATTATACAGTAAACATCTGCTAAATAGGCTTCTCTCAAAAACACCCTCTTGCAAAGTCATTCACAAATAGAGACTTCCTTTTAATCACCTGCTCAAACCACTGGGTCACTGCACAATGTCTGCAGCAAGAAGAACTGAAAAGAATGAAAAACAATCAGAAATGTGCACACGCTCAGATGGCAAGAGATGCAGCCCAGGAAGGCTAAGCTATGCTATCAGTCTCACTACAATCAGCTGAGAGCACTCACAGGCAAACTGAAGTTGCTGAAGTCACAGCTCTGTTTTTCCAGCCACAGTAAACCGTGCGTGTGCATGCTCTGTTTGTGTGTTTGTAGGGAAGCAATAAAATGTGTTCAAATGGGTATAAAAAAACCCTAATACATTCTCGACATAAGCTTTACTGTTAGTTAACAGTAAACATTCAAGTACAATTTTAACACTGTGTACATGTAATGGAAACAAATTAGATCATATTATTAATTACCCAGCAATTTGTATACAAACAGAATATAGCTGCAGGAGCTACAAATACCAGCCAAATCCACAAANATGAAATTATAATTTTTAAATTAAAAAAGAAACAAAGAAACCAAACAGTAGCATGTCCTTGGGCTCTGGCCAGGAATGCCAAATTCTATTGCCTGCAGTATGTTTTCACTGCAAAGTAATAAATTCTGCCACGGAAGAGATTATAGTATGAGCAGCAATTTCTAACACAACCCTAGTAAAAGGAACAGCCTTTAACACATTTCATGAAACTGCTAATTCTATTTTAAGATTTGAAGTTGGTAACCAAACTCTCTTCCTTTTCCTCTCTTCCTTTTCTTGAACAGTCTTTAAAAAAAAAAAAAAAAAAAGCGCCATTGAAAAACCCAAAAACCCACAAACCAACAAACAAGATTTTAGATTTTGACAAGGGAGGTGATTGCAACAGCAGAAGATAGTGTGAATGGATATTATGCTTTCCACTTCCTTGCACAGCAGGCATCAGTCAAGGCAATACATCAATTTTCACCAGCTATGTTACTTTCAAACTCAACATCTCCAACTGGAAAGGGAGACGCACAGATAAGTGAAGAACTGAGGAGCAGCAGTAGAAAGAATAAAGAACCCTGAGTGACAAGAACACGAGGCACTTCAGGACCAACATTACAGGCTGAAGGGGCCCCTCTCTGAAGTGTAGACGCAACACATCCAGTCTGAAAACACACAGGAGGAGAAACAAGAGCTCTGCATCCAGTCACCACACAACTGTTGCTGTTGGGGCGGCCGAACGACACACGACACACGTACACACGTATAGTGCCTAGACTCAGGGCAAAAAGCCTTTCAATAACAAAGCAGTCTCACTTTACAGACCTTTGTCTGTTATGATTTGTGTTACATAGTCATTGGCTACTAAGTTACTACAATAGACTCCTTGGCTATTATTAAGTACAACATACTACCATTGTCTACCTATAACATAAGCATACAAAAATGCAGAAAAATACCAAGTGCAGATATGTTGCTGTTTTTCTCCTTCTTTTGTTTAACTTCCTTGTTTCTATTGTTTAACTTTCTTGCTTCTGTTGATACTACATTTTCACGGGTAAAACCTAATTGTTAAACTTCTCACAAGCTTTTCTCATTAATAGCGGCTAACCATCTCTGAATTAAGATCTGTGAAGCCTTCAGACTAGCTGTCGGCCCCAACACACAATGTGACTGGAATAACTGAGATGTGGCAGGAATGACAGAGCTGTGATGGACGAACAGAGCTGTCACAGGATGGACGAACAGATGCACTTCAGGAAATGCAGACAGGGAAGATGAAGGTGAAGGGTGCCTTTATGCAAAAGATCGGTTTGGATATACAGAGCTCATTCAGGGGACAACAGGTGGGTGAGGGTTTGTGGATCCACGTGAGAAAAGATGTCAGGAAATGTGGCATCATGACAAAAGACTTTTTTACAGACCTCCCACGTAGACGGAGCACCCTAAACAACTTGAGGATTGCTCTTGATCACAGTCTTGGTTCTTGTGAATGATTTTACTCTCCTTGACATCTCCTTGAAAAATCAACAGAGCAGGTGGGCACACACACTAAAAAGAACAGAATTTCTATAAAGAGTATCTCCTTAATATAGGTACTGGACAGGCTAACCTGGGCTGGTGTACAGCTAAGCACATCTGCAATTCGCTGGCTGTAAAGTACCAATTAAGGATATAAAAATCACTGGCAGCCTCAGTGGTAATGACCATGACATAGGGGAATTGTAAACCCTGGGGGCAAAGGGAAAGGTGAGCAGTAGAGTACAGACCATGGACTTTTGGAAAGCAGATTTGGGGATTGGTAGGTGTGATCCCACTGAAAGCTGCAATGATGGGCAAAGGATCACAAGAAAGCAAGGAGGTGAAAGGACATTCTCCAAGCACAGAAACAGCCCAGCCCAATACTCAGGAAAGCAAGTTCATGTATCAGCCAAAGAACTCATGGTGGAAGTCCAGTGCTAAAAGGCAGTATACAAGAGGTGAAAGCAACATTAGGCTGCGAAGGAGGAATTTAGAAACATTGCCTGGGCATGCAGGAATGGCATTAGGAAAGGCAAAGCTCAGCTGCAAGACCTGCAAGCATCAGAGGATAACAAGAAGAATTTCTACTGCTCCATGAACAATAAAAGGCTGACCACTGA
Source organism: Pachycephala philippinensis (assembly GCA_013397055.1). Lineage (NCBI taxonomy): Eukaryota > Metazoa > Chordata > Aves > Passeriformes > Pachycephala > Pachycephala philippinensis. The sequence goes on along the minus strand of VWZT01003764.1, from coordinate 36,541 downwards.
AAACATGAAGTAGGTTTAGGTTTAGTGTACCCAGGAACAGATAAGAGAGAGGTACACCATGTCCTCTCTGCCTTTGTCTTTTACCTGCAAAGTCCTCCTGTTCTTATAGACAGGGTTCAAGGAGGTTCAAAGAATGGCCATCAGTTGATGATGATTTAGTCAGCAATTGTATAACAGAACTTGATCTTACAATTCCATGGGATGAGACCTGCTGAATCCAACGGTACTGAAGGATGGGCAATGCCATGGCAAGGCCCTCTCTTTCACACATCTAAAGACATGTAAGAAGCATGGAGATCAGGGAGGCCCCTAATGACTGGGAAAAAGCAAATTTTACACCAACCTGGGGGGGAAGGCCAAAAGGTCATTGGGGAACTGCAGAATGGTCAGATTCACTTCAAACCCTGAGGAAATAATGAAACAAGTGAGTTCTCTGGGCATTTTTCTGAATATGCAACTGGAAGGTAACCATGAACAGTCAGCATTTGCTCCTGTAGTCCTCACTCTATTGCTAGTCAACAGGCTGAAGTTAGTATGGAATCTCATGCTTATCAATACCTGCAGCTGAAAGCAATTAAAGAACCAACATATGGGGGGATGAGAGAGGAGGATGAACGTGAGTCAAAAGCACACACCTCTAATTGGAAACCTCCACTTAAGAGGTGGCTATGGAAGTATTAATCCAGATCCTAAAGCTTACGTTCACTTTAACACCTTTCTTAAACAAAGGGATAAAATAACAATGAAATAAATGAGACAAATTTCCAGGAAAACCAGTTTTAGAAAACAAGTTTATCACAATTTTTACAATAAGAAAACAGAAAAACCTCCATTGGAAGCTCATAAAGGTCTCAAGTTTTTAGGAAAGAAACTGCTCTTTTAATTGTCAAACTGTCAATATTATTGCAAGCCAATCTTTGCCACTGAAATGCACCAACATACAAACCCCAACACACCTTCTTAAACAGAAAGAATGGGCTTTCTTTTTCAAAAAGAGGAATGTTTGCAGGTGTTTCTGAAAATTACTATCTCTGGCCGCTGTAGGTAGCTCTGAAGAACTCAGCTGGAACTGAGAGGCCCTCAGCACCAGCATCCTCCCAAGTTTCAAAGCATGACATGACAGCACTCCTTGTGCTCTCACACAGACCACCCCTCAGAAAGAAGAGGCTTGTGTTCTACAAATGCCAGCTGTTCCCTCATTACAATATTATTGTCCAGAAACATTCACTAAAAGCTTTTGAGCAATTTGCAGCTTCACACAGGTCCTCTCTCATTCTACCTCTACATTGTCTTTCTTGTGTATCATACTGGCTTAAAATTACTTACTGAAAACCCATGCTCATGTAACAGCATCTGTAGTACAACATCCCTTCTAAAGTCTCTTCCCTACTCCTACCAACGCCTCACTGAGGCTTGACTTTGAGAAAGGAGAAACTGAGAATGAATGAAAATAACTGTCTCTTCTCAAAAATATTGTGAGCACATGGTTGCTTATTTTTCATTTGTTTGTTGCGGTTTTTCTGTCCCCACTGTTCAAAGGTTGAACGTAAATGTAAGAGGGGAAGAAACAAAAAAGACCAGAAAAAGCGCAGAGTCTATGTAGTAAAAGTAAAGTTTGGTATTTTTTCTCTCTCACACAGACTTCATGGGACAATGAAGCACACAAAGATGATTTTTCTAGTAACTGTGACATGTAAATATAATCAAGAACTAGCAAGAAAACCCTATGTAGGGCATGAGAAGACTATGCTGCAGTAATCCAGGGTGGCTCACCTCCCCTGACCAAGTATGCAGTCAGGAAGGAGCACGTATTACATTGTTGTTACAGTGGGCTGGGACCGTTTGCTTCCCACCATCTCCCGTCAGAGTATAGAGAGCCTCAAGCATGTTTTATTTGCTCACAGTAACCCACCATAGTTCACCCACCCCATCTGCACATACCCTTGCACTGCTTCACACGATGGAGGCCAGCTGCAGATCTCGGAATCCAGACAAAAGCATATGCACATCTTGCATCAAGCCCCTCAAGATCTGAAGCCAACTTTGCAATTTTTTTGTTGCTGTCAATCAGTAGATGTAGCTAGACAGTTATGATTAAGCAATTGCACTTTGAACACTGTATGTTTGGCTAATGCTTCTTTTAAGGAAAAGGGAAGACAATCCCAAGATGAATGGGCTGTCTGGATGAGAGCCACCAGGAGTAAGGTCAGGACTGAGCAGTGACTGGTGAAAGGTAATTCCAGCAGTGGGAGACCTCGACCACCAGCTCAATGATCACCTGCTCCAAGCAGAGCCCAGAGTCAGATGGAGGGAAGAGCTGAGCCTGCAGGCCGACTGGCTTGAGGAGCGAGAGATGTAACGAGCAAACAGGGGGTTGGGTACTAATTAATGGAAGTCATGTAATCTGTAAGCAATGAATGCTGGTGCCTTTGTTTGTTAAAATGTACAAATGGTGTCAAGTTTTGATGACTGGGGAGCCATCCTTCTGTGGGCTACCACCCTGCTCCCTCCTTTGCACAAACCAGAATAAAAGGTAGAAATACCTCGCCTGGGTGTGTGAGTTGGTGCTGCACACTGGGGAAGGAGCCCATCGTTGGGAGAAGTTTTTGGTAACCCAAGTGGGACAGAGGCAGCACTCGGCCCGGATTGTCTGGCCACTCCAAGCAAACAGGCTCAGTTGGACAAATTCCAGTGCACACCAACTTCCCGACTGGGGACTTCCGAATACCAACCCCGAAGTCAGGACAACCAGAGCAACACTTTAGAGAGGTATTTCATCAGTAAAGGGGGGTGATTGGGAACTGATAAAGAGGCAGAAGGATTTTGGGTTGGGGCTCTGCACAAATCGCAGGAGCAAATACTTTGTTTCTCCATTTTGGTGACATGTGTCTTGGATTTTTGGTATTTTGCACATACGTTTTCACGTTTGTTGGTAGTGTGCAAACTTGTTTTAAGGTTGCGTGCATTTGGATAGTTTATGAAACATTGGGAATTTCAGTACTGAAATTCAGTTCCTCTGCTTCTACAAAAAAAATTGCTCTAATTTGCTCTGCCCCTGGATGCATCCTAAAGAATTGGAGTAAACTTCAGGGTGATCCTATGACTCAAGAGAAATTGAAAAGATACTGTAATCTATGGTGGCCTTAACATGAAGTAGATGATCATGAAAAATGGCCAGAAAATGGGCCTGTGAAATATAATACGGTTTTATAGCTGATGTTATTTTGTTGAAGGCTAACCAAATAGGATTAAGTCTACTACGTAGTTTTGGTTTTTGCTTTAAGAAATAATTGAGATGTAAGAAAACCACATCCCCACCTGCTTTTCGTGAGCAAAATTTCAAAAATAAGTATCTTCATCAGGCTGATAAATTTTCTTAGTTCTTGTACTTTATCCTTCTTAACCAAGTGCAAATAATCCTTTCATCATTACGAATGCAAGAAAGGAAGCCCAAGATGAAGGCTCCCATGCTATCATACATAGCACCAAAGAAAAGAAGCACAGTAGATCCAGCATAGATGTATTAATCAAAGCAATAAACTGCACGTCAAAACACAAAACTAAACCTCTGAGTATTCCAGCTTCAGTAGACTAGGTACAATGAACCATTCTTACCATCCTGGCTTACTCAGAAAAGCTGAACGAAACTCATCTAACATTCAAACTTTAAAATGACACCACTCCTACACACCCCACATGTTAAACCAAACAGAAAAGGAATGACAGAATTATATACTCGTAAAACTAGAAAGGTCTTTCCCAGCAACATACAGAACACTTCTGTTAGGCCTTGACTACTACAGCGTATAAATCACATTTTTCAGTGATGTCAGGAAATCTCACACACACAAATATTGTTGCATGCAGGACATGCTGATCCTCAATATGATTTCTAATTCTAATGTTTGATGCACAACTATAAAATCACAAACTGAGAGCTGTAGAATGTTTTACCGGGCTTCATAAAGAAGGGAAATCTAACAATTAACCCAAATTTTTGCTAGTGAAAAAACCACTCTATAAGGAAGCTAAACAATTTTCAAATGATTCCAAATTATTTGGAAAGGCAGAGAATCATTTACAAAAATTAGCTAATATGGTGACTGAAACCAGTATCTACAACATTCCAGGACAACACTGTGGATAGTCCTTAGCCAGGAATTTCACAATCTGAATGCCACCAGCATTCAGACTTATTTTTCAGTGTTTTCACTTCTTCCAAGTTTCCCTTAGCCAAAGACAATCCAAAGACATCTTCACTGGTACAGCTTACCAGTATTCTACTCAGCAGGAACAGCAAGACTGAAAGCTACACACACACACACAGAGTACAGCCCAGATCCCAAGTAAGAGAGGAATCATGAGGACATAGCTAAAAAACCAGGACAGAAACACAACTCAATTCAGTATAGAGACGAACAAAGGGCAGTCAGAGAGCTTTCATCAGGATGTAGAAACCCACTGAAAAAGCTACACCTGCACCTTGAAGTAGTTTTGTCTCTCAGGACTAGTCTAAAGGACTATCTAGCGTGTGACAGGAGCCTGAAGAAACATCTGTAACAATAATTTTGTTACCAGCTTTTATTTATAAGATACTCTCTTGAAGATTCAGTTCTGGAAATTCCTTCCCACGTTAATACATGAAACAGATAAAACAAAGTAAATGAATGCAGCACCACTACTAAATTACACTGTAATTCCTTCTACCTTCTACAACCAGAACAAAACAGTCACACTTCTTTCTGAAAGGCTGAGAGAATTGGGATTGTTCAGCCGGGAAAGGAGAAGGCTTAGGGGTGACCTATTTGCAGTCTTCCAGTACCTGAAGGGAGGCTACAAGACAGATGGAAAGAGACTACTTACAAAGCCATGTAATGACAGAACAAGGGGCAACACCTTCAAATTGAAAGGCAGCAGGTTTAGATGAGATATTAGGAAGAAATTCTTTACTGTGAGGGTGCTGAGGCACAGGTCGCCCAGAGAAGTTGTGGATGCCCCATCCCTGGAATTGTTCAAGGCCAAGTTGGATGGAGCTCTGAGCAACCTGGTCTAGGGGAAGTTGTCTCTGCTCACAGTAGGGTTGGAACCAGATGATCTTTGAGAGATCCCTTCCAATCCGAGCCATTCCATGATTCTGTCAAGCTACACTGGGGATAACCCAAATCAAACTCTCTTTTCTCATCCCAACAGCCTTCAAGTAAGTATATACATAGCCTCCATTTAGAATTTTACACCACGTGTTTGTTGAGTCTCCTTGGGTGAAAAATGTCCTCCTGCAATTGCCATTGAAGGGTCTAAGGGTTCATAGCCCTCACAATGCTCCCTGCTATGTACACAAGCAGCAGCCTCTCTGTTGGAAGGCACCTGTTGATAGGCTGATAATATCACTAAATGGGCCTGCAGTGACACCCACACTTGACACACAACTCAGGCAGCAAGCACTCTGTAGCTCTTTATAATTCCTTTTTCAAACCTAGAAAATGTCAATGAGATCTGTACCCTAGGGTCAGGGTCCCTTTTGTTTCAGTTAAGCACAAAGCTACACATTTCACTAGCTCTGTAGGTAAGAAACAGCAATGAAGTTTGACCCCGTCTTTTCAACAGTTAAATGCATTTCAGCTATTAAAACTCACTGCTCATACCTCAAGAGAGGATATTCAAGCAATTTTAAAAAATCACACCAAATTTGCTATGGAATTAGAGAAAAAAGGTGAAAAACACTATTGGGTTTTATGTGGGTATCTACACCAGCTGCTGAGTGGGTTTGTAACTGTACATATAAGCAGAAAAGCATCATTCTCCTTGCTCAACTGATACATGAAAGAAACGCACAAAGAGATCACCAGAAAAGATCTGAGGAGGTAGATGAAAGTACTAAAAAATAAGACTCTATACATCAATTGTCATCACATACTTAAAGTTAACAAATTAGGAAAAACATTCCAAACACTCCCAAGTGCTTTCTAAACTTGTTCATTTTAAATGTTACACATAACAGTTCATGATTACAGTTAATAGAAGTGCAAATACATACAACTTGTAAAGGTCATAGAAGCAACATCTGCAGTCTGTCTCTATACCACAACAAAGGATACACATGCTTAAAAACAAATTGGAGAAAGTAAAATAATAAAGACTTAACAGTAGTGTGATTTGGGGAAAAAGCTATCCTTTCTCAGGCCCTTTTCATGAAGAAGTGATGTATGTATTCGGGAAGGGGTGTTATTTGGTTGATTTGGGGGTTTTTGTTTGTGTTTTATTCTGGGGTATTTTTGGTTGTTTGCTTTGAGGGGCATTGTTTCTTTTTTTGGGACTTTTTTTTTGGTGTGGGCTTTCGTTGGGTTGTTGTTGGCTTTTTTTTCATAACAGTGAAACAGTTCAATTTCACAACATGCCTGCTGGTCCACTCTTCTAGCCTATCCAGATTGTTCTGGATGGCAGCCCTTACTTCAAGTGTATAAACTGCAAACCCAGAGTGGAGTCTTTCACAGATTTTAATGATGTGTATGATCAACAGCTGAACAAGAAGCTGTGAAGACATTAAACAGATTTCAGGACAGACACTCGCAATATTATTATCGGGAGGCCAGTAGTATTACCCACTAACCACTACCTTCCAAGCTCAAACATCTAGCCAGTTTTTCACACACAGAATCACAGATCAAAGAATCACAGAATATGCTGATTTGGGAGGAATCAAATCAGGATAATCAAGTCCAACTCCTGGCCCTGCACAGGACATAACCAAGAGTCACTCCACATGCCCAGGAGTATTGTCCAAATGCTTCTTGAACTCTGTCAGGCTTGGTGCTGTGACCACTTCCCTAGGGGAGCCTATTCCTGTGTCAGCTATCCTCTAGGTGAAGAAACTTTTCCTAATACCCAACCTAAACCTCCCCCGTCACAGCTTCAGGCCGTTCCCTTGGGTTCTGTCACAGGGCACCACAGAGAGATAATCAGTGTCTGCCCCTCCTCTTCCCCTCACGAGGAAGTTGCAGACTGCAATGAGGTCTCCCCTCAGCCTCCTCTTCTTCAGCCTGAACAGACCAAATGACCTCAGCCATTCTTCATACAGCTGCCTTCAAGGACCTTCACCATCTTTGTTACCCTCATTTAGTAGTTTTTCATCCATCCAGACTTTACCATCCCAACCTGGATGCAAGGATGCCATGGGAGACCACAGCAAAAGCCTCTCTAAGAATCAAGGCAGTTGACAGCCTCTACTCTCCCATCATCCACAGATCTCGTCATACCATCACAGAAGACCATGAGGCTGGTGAAACCTCCTACCTCATGTACCCAAAAATGGCTTCCAAGCGACTATATCCCACTTAGAACAATGTAGTCTACTTCTTTCAAAATGGGGACTACTTTGCTGTTCTGTTTCTCTTTTTAACTAATTAAAGATCCGTATCACAGGGAGAGAATGTACTCATTCTCCAGCCAAGGTGAAAGGAAGGCTGTAAATATTTTATGAGACTTGTCTGATCACATAAGTAAAATTGTAGTACATAAATAATAGTAAAAAAAATTGCTAAGGAGACTCCCCAACACTGCCTTATAACTTCAAAGTCAGTTCCTCTGACAATTTCACAAAATCCATGTTTGTTGGTATTGCAGGGTTTGTATCTTCTTTTGGTGTGTCATGCAGAGCTCTAATATGATCTTGCTCTGCTTTAGTTTTACCATCTGCACTTAGAAGAGTGAATGCCTGCTTTTGGCCAGCAGATATTGCAAGTGAAGGAATTCACTCACAGCACTGGACAACAGGGTTCAGTCATTTAAACCCCTCCTGCAATGCACACATCTAGAATGTATGCTTAAAGTAACACAAGTTGCTTTATAGAGCACTTTGGGAATATTTAAAACTGTCTAATGAAGTACCAGAGTTTACCAACAGGTCTACAATCCTGGGAAGGTTGCTTACTTAACTGCTCTGTAATGAGTGAGAACTCCCTGTACAAGCCAAGACTGGTACAATAAACACGCACTTGACTTCTTCTAGTTTTGGGCTTGCATGGTCTCCAAAGAAAAATCAACAGTCTTTTGATTTACACAGCTACTACTGTCAAGCATACTTAACTTTTAAACAATTTTGAAAAAGACATATGATTGAGCTCAGCTTCTTCAAACTTCCATGGATCTTTCTTTTAAATGTGTTTTCTCCTCATAGGGCAAACTGATAATAAAAAGCAAGACTTCTAATCAATAAGAACAATATACAAACTCATGCCATTCCAGTACTCAAAATTACATATAAACCCATGGGATAGTTACCAGCTTCAGGAGAGTTCAGTCAGCGAAGATTTGAATGACAACTAAAAACATTTTTCCTGTCTTCTGTCAAATAGAAAACAGTAAGCTGTTTGGGCTGATAGAAAGCAGGAAGGCATTAAAGACAAGAAAACACAAAGGATAACTGGAGGGTTAGAAGCAGAGCAGGCTAGGAAAAATTCAGCATAATTTAAATTGCAATCTGCCAATTAGTAAAAATCATTTGGTTTTGACAATGTTTCATTGAATTCCACTGGTTCCTCACCACAGCAATCCCCTGTGGCCTGCCAGCCAGGTTCTCTCGGAGTCTGGACCACCACTCCCTGGCTGTGTCTCTGGGGCCACCTGCAAGACTTGCCCGAGACTCCCGACTATTCACAAACGCTGCAGTAACCAAATCCTCCATAAAACCCTAGTGTTCTCCTGCCCAACATATCCTGTGCCCTGATTAGGGAGCAAGTAACTACTACCTAAACATGTTCCTATTGTCATCCCTGCTTTTGCATGCCTCAGAATTAAGAGCAAAAGTAAGGAAATGAGGAAAAAGAATGCATGTTAAACTCCAAAATGTGGTAATACAAACACAGACAAAATGGAAGGGAAACTCTGAATGAGGTATCTGTTAGAAAATCTGTCTGAGCAGTTAGAGGGTGAGGATGTCTGAGAATGCAAAGGTAGGCCAAAGGAAAATAAAAGTTTCTAACGGATTTTGGAGAAAGACAAGTTGTTTTTGTAATGAAAGGGGGAAATTTTTTAATGGACTGAAATGCCGTTTCAACTCCTAGCCATATCTACCTTCCCCTCTTAAGAAAAAATTTTCCATGCAATGTAAAAACCTCACAAAAACAGTCCAACAGCAGAAATACATTTTACCTTTGGGGAAACACCACGAATTTCTGTGCTTGTGTCTTAAAGCTAAACTGGCAGCCCCTTGGTTGTTTGGAGAGAGTCTCTTGCACTTTGACAAAAATTTAGAGCATTAGAAAAGGCTTTTCCTTGACACAGACCAGTATCAGAAACACCTCTACAGTAACGCAACCCATACTGCTGTTTTTCACATCCACCAACACTTTGTAAGAGTTTCAGACATTAGACTAACATTTTCCAATAAAATGCACAGACCCTTGCATTGAAAAAAGTGGGGTCTGTGCAGGTAAAGAGCAACAAAATGCTGTACAAAAATCTGATCTAACTTTAAGACCTTTTAAATATGAAAGTACACATACAGCACTTCACCTGCAGCACTTCTAAAAGCTGCTGTACCATGGTAGCAGTCAGTCACTGCACAGCAGCTGCAGTGTACAAACTGCAGGGCTGCTGGCAGTTCCAGAGCTTGATAAATCTGCCAGTGAATCTACTCTGCAAAGGAGGACACCGGCCACTAGAAACATAAAGTGCTACTGGCAAATCAAACAACCAGGTATGTGACATGCCTGTGGTCAGGAAAACCACAGGGCGCAGTCTAAGTGAGCTCAGTCAAGTCTTAGTCACTGCACTCGGCTGGAGCTCCAGTTTATCCAAAAGCCAACTAAGAGTCCTTAACTGTTGAGGCAGAATTTTGCTAACACGTTAAAGAGCTCAAATAAAATATCAGCACAACAGAATTATGAACCATTTCAGTCTGCTCAATTTCTGTTGTAGGATGTGAGCAGTTTGATACAAACCTTCAAAAAGCTGTTGCAAAACATGAACATTTGGTTTCTAACATGAATAAAATGCTTTAGATTACTTCTGAACCAAATTCTACCCTCACCAACATTTGATTACATTAGTCAGACAATATCAGAAAGTTGGAGCAAAGTAGCAGAAGTCCAAAAACGACACACACACAAAACCCCATTCTTTCCTTATGCTTTCTGAACAACTTTCAGAGTCAGAGTAGCTGCAATAGCCAGACAGCACCTCCAGCTAATATTTTTTTGACAACAATCCACAAAACAGCCAGGTCAGAAGTGACCACTGGATTTCCACAGCACACAAAAAGTGTTCACCTTATTCAGTAACACCATCTTTGCTAACCCAGGATGAATTTGAATTATGACTGGAAATTGATGAATTATGACTGGAAACTGTGTAGCTGTTGCAAGGTGTGATGTGGGTAATTTTTCTGAAGAGCTTCACTTTTGTCTACCTGTTCTTTTGCCAGTGTCGTCTGCAAAAATGTCCAGAGTTCGTTTCTGTATGAAAGCTCTGGTGAACAGGCTGCTCATACCACCTCCAGATGGCAAACTGCTTCACAGACTGCCAGCCCACCCCCCTACCCCCAATCATTTTTGCTGCTAAAACCTAAAATCCATATTCATGGTACTTAACAAAAGCTATGTGGAGAAGTGACAGTCTGTAAAAGTGGCCCAACAGATCTTTTTGTCTTGTACATTAGTCTGGAATGGCACGAGCTTTTTTTTTTCTGGCAGCTCTTCTTTCATACTGAAGGAGGAAAGTTCTTGCAAGGTAAAGTACTACCTCAGCACTTAATTAAAGAATACATGAACAGATTTTCCTCAATGATAAGCAATTTTCACTGCTGACACATCTGAATGTGTGCCTTGGTTGGACCACCTCATCTATTTGGCACTCCCAAGGCAGATTATGCATTTTCACTTTATAGATTCATCAGAAATACCTCATTTTTCAAATAACTTCTTGCTTTTTTTCTTCTTTCCTAAAATCTGCTTTTGTCCGCACATAAAACTAAAGAGCTTTAAGACCTTAACATCTCAATGCGAAAACAAGCATATGACCTTGCCTTCAAAAAGACTGTCATAACAAAACAAGTTGTTTCTGCAATAAAGCCATCTGGTTTGCTTTGTTTTGGGGTTTTCTTGGGTGTTTTTTTGACCCAGCTAAATCTTGGAAGGTTTCTGTTGTCCCCAGAGAAGTAGTTCTCACTCTCACTGTAGGAAACCTTGTGTCACTTCTTTTCTTTTCATGGAATGGGAATTTTTCCAGTGGGTTACAAGTTAGACTGCACTTGTTAACTGACAAAGCTTTCAAGGGATTATGCTTCTCAGCAACACGAAAAGTTATGAGCAAGATGACAAATTCAAATCAAAGCCATTCAGTCAAAGCATACCTCTCACCTTCCTTCATAAAATTCATCTGATATGTTACAAAAGACATTCAGAAAAAAATAATTTCGGTCTCTGAAAAGCTGTCAATTCTTACTTAAATTCCAAATTAGAGCAACAGCTGACATTCTGGAAAAAAAAAAAAAAAAAGAAGTTTAATTTTGCCAAATATATTACTAAAGAGCAAATGCTTTAGCACAAATACGTATTTGCTTCAGGTGTCCCTCTCCTCCAAAAAGACGCATCTTCCCATCTTACTATGGGAAGATGCCTTCTCCAAAACAGAAGCTGGGATACTCTACCTAAACTGACCTTCATCTACAGGCCCTCAACTGAAACTTAACAATACTTGATTTTCACCTTCTGAAGTTAGTATAAATCAATTTCTGGTAATTTTTTATAATTTGAAATGCCTCGAAAGTTACTTCCAAGTATTAGAAAGGAAAGCACTTCTGGAAGAAAGAGAGCATTTTTTGGAGGTAGGAACTTCCCATCATGCTTCAGAGAAAAAAGTAGACAGCTTTTTTAATGTGGAAGAAATAATCTGCCATCATTGCCGATTACTATGGAAACAAGTGTGCTGCAAAAAAGACAAAGAATCATAGAATCACGGAATAGCTGAGGTTGGAAAAGGAAGGGACCGCTGGCAGAGGTCATTTTGTCCAACCCCCTTGCTCAAGCCAGACTACCCAGAGCAGGTTGCTCAGCACAATGTCCAGATGAGTTGTATCTCCAAGGTGGGAGACTCCAAAATCTCCCTGGGCAACCTGTTACTAAGTGCAGTCCCTCTCACCATTTCCTGATGTTCAGAAGGAAGCTCCAGTGTTTCAGTTCATGCTCACTGCCTCTAATCCTCAATCCCACAACCAGAGTTGTCATAACAGAAGGAAATAAAACTGCTACTTTTTTCTCCAAATTTCAGTTGTTTTGGCCACTTCTCAAGATAGCATGTAACCCCAAATAAGGATGCAAGAGCATAATATATTGTCCACTTGATTTACAGCAAGAATATATTGAAGCAGAAGAAAATGAAATTATTCCAAAATCATACTGCTGTCTGCCTGTTTGGAGAACAAGGAAGAAAATCCATAAATTCTTTTTTTTTTTCCCCAATGCGCATTTGCAACCTTCTCAGTTGCAACATCAAAATACAAAAAGGCATTTTTATCCTCAGTAGGAGGTAGTATACCAGAGGAAAAAAATGTATAGTAAAAGAACAGTTAGTTCTCTAACTACACACATTCAGACAATCAAAAGCCATGAATTTAGAAAGCACGCTCAATTTAAAAGCTAGCTTAACTTAGAAAAGTTCAATGCAGGAACTAGAAACGACTGTGCCCTAATTCTTTTTTCCATCTAAAAAAAGGCATAATTTGGGAGAAACTTGCTGAGCTTACTGGGTTTTAGTAAAAGTTCTGATTCCACAATTTTAACAATGCACAAATATTAATTCCGGCATGTAGGTGACAAGAAATAGGAAGGGCTACAAGCCTTGAACAACAATTGTTCATTAGAACCTGGAAACCTTATAAAAGCCTTCCACAAAATGCTCCCCTTTTTCAGCTTGCTGTTTTCTGTGAAGAAAGAGCACCACAGTTACCAAGTAGAGGACCCTACATAACTGCCTGCAAAACAAACTGAATTTAATGCCAAATATGCAATCATGGTAAACACAGAATTTACAGACTTATACAAATGCTCTTCCAGCACAGTGATAAAGCCCATGGCACAATATATTTGTTTTAAGGAAATCCATTACAGCACTCTTCACTATCTGAAAAAGTTGTAATTCAATACAGTGATCGAAACTAAGGACTAACTACTGGAAATAAACAAATTAGGTTTTTTGAATTAAAAATGCTTCACTTCCAAAAAAACCAACTATATACATATATAGGTGGTCTCTTGCAAAGATTCTGTTTCTCACAAACTTAAAAGTCCAATTAACTTCAAAGAGAAAACCTGAAGATACCATGTGCTGAGACGGGACAAAAGATTAAGTTTCAGCCGTGCTCAAAGAAGGGAGTGCTATTTATTGCACATACCAATGGCTAGTTCAGACTGTCAAAACCTGGTTGTGAGGTCACACATGAGTAACAGAGACCTTAACTTATTACTAGGCAAAATGAAGAAAGAATTCAAAGACATTTTAAGTACAATGTGAATTTTGGTTACAGTCAGGAAAGTCTTTATACCCTCCAAATGACTATATCGATATGGAAATGAAGACAGAGAACCCAACTGTACAATCTTTCCAGATTTAACATGCTTTCTGAATCACTCCCTACATGAAAAAACTGTACACTTAATGAAGCTAATTATCAAGGTATTGGGATGAGCACTTGTATTTGTAGCAGGTTATCTTCCTAGTGTTCAGTGTAGCATACCTATGCTAGACAAAGTCTACCAGCTGAGGGTAACACAGCTTACCACGCTCACTAGAAGGCGACAAAGAGGATGCCAGAGCAAGGCTTAAAAAGTTAGGAGAGAGAAAGCTGGTAGCAGCAACACACTCACAGCGTATTTCAGTTCCACATTAATATACTTCTCTCCTTCACCAGCTTTCAGTTGCTGAGGTGTGAAGATTACAAGAGAGCTGGATTTGCCAAGGAGGCAGATGCAGAGCAGCAAGAATCAAAGGCATACACACCAGGTTATACTCAAACCTGGCAGACAGAACAGTGACATGGAGCAAGAATGATCAGGACATGAAGAGATCATAGAAAAGCCAGTACATTTTAACTTAGAGAAAAGGTAACTAAAGGACACTACACTTAAGCTTAAAAACATGAAGTCATAGGTTTACATAACAATATGAAAGTCAGTGATCATATAGGGAAGAGTATCTCTTATGACTAAGGAAAGACACACCGAAAGAGAAAGCAAAACGTCAAGGGGCATAATGTATGTTAAGGAGGTCAATTTTGCAAAAGTTCTAAAAGAAATTACCCAGAAGGAGCTTTCACACAAGAAGAACTGGAAAAAGTCCTAAGTGTATCTGGTATGAGATACAGATCATAAGAATTATATTGTTCAATAATATTACATAACAAATATTATAATAATTTTTGGGATAATCGCACATCAGAAAATTTAACCTCCAGTTTCCTAACTTACAGAAAATGTTTTAAAACTTAAGACTTTACAGGGACAAGAAAGTGCAGATGTTGCTCACAGGAGAAAAACAGCAGTGGAAAAACTTCAGGTAACTGCCTGAATTCTGAGGAGCTGAACTGTGATCATCAAACAGTCTCTTCTAACTCAGAATGGAGAAACAGGAAAGTTATCCTACGTTTTCATGGCTATAGCAGAAATAAACCATCGGACACAAGTTTTTTGAGTACTCTTGGAAGCTCATCCTTTAAGCACTTATGGTTCAGTATCACACATAATTGCTCTAACTGTTCATTTTTCTTTCTCTCTTAACCCCAAATGTGTAACAATTCTTTGCTACTATGACTAGATCTGCTATACCGTTGTACAGAAATATCAAAATACCCATTTCTCTCATTGCAGCAGTTTTAAAAATTTATTTCACTCATCCTCCCTTGTACCTGAGCAATATTGCCAAATAATACAAGACTGACAACATGAAGTTAAACATCTAGCCAGTAACCTAGACCAACTAGCATGCTAATGATAATGTACATCTCACCAAGACTTCTTTTTGATAGAAAGTGTTAATGCTATCCAGAGAGAACACTTCAGCTTCCTCATCCATCAGAAGACTCAAACATTCACCCGTTTCTTAAGTTGGACAGCAAGCAGATGTTATGTATCAGAAAGCTTAGAACTCCAGTCAAAGCTTATTTGGAAAACATGAAGGACGTGGCTGCCACATTAAGTACAGCAACTCCCCAGGGTGAATCCTTTTGCCTTTTTTCTTCCCACCAGCTCAACTGCAGATGTAAGATATGAATCCTGCCTCCAGCACTTCCACTACTGCAAAAGCCCATATGAGCTTAGCCCATCCTTCTTTTCTGACACCACCTCAATGAGAAGTCAATACATTTAGAAGAACATTGTCAGAACATAGCTTACTTTGCCTCTGAAAAACGAAGTTCTAAGAACAAAGAGACTGTCCTAGGTGTACTACTACCAGTTAGTAGTACTACTAACTACTAGTAACTAACTAATAGTAGTAGTAGCATTACTAGTAGTCAGTTACATTCAGGAGATTTCTCCGCAATAGCATTGTTTAAATCTTATTTAAGAAATTTACAGTTGTTTACAGTTATTTACCCTGCAGTGTAATTACCACCTGCCTTTTGTTCTCTGTTTAGAACACAAACAAAGCAGACATGAGACATACTTTTTGGTATAGCTAATTTTAAAGGAAGCCAACAAGTTGATTTAGCTAGTGGACAGAACCCAGACTTCTCAAGCAGGTGCAAAAACACAATCTATAACTGGAATACAGCAAACAGCTGGAAACACTCCTCAAAGAAAACCACAAGACTTACGGGGTTTTGTAAGATCTTCCAATCTCCATTCCACTCTAGTGCAACTACAGCTTTGTACGCTCTGGCTTAACAGCAAGATTTTCTATAAAGATATCTCTTATGAATGACATGGAAAAGAGGCAGTCCCAGCAGTGGAATGTGGAGTGAACATGTTCCCAGAGAGCAGGGGAAGGAGAGATCAGTAGATTCGCTAAGTCATCTTGAAAAAGCACTGATGGGTTACTACAAAAGCTTCCTAATTATTCACAGCAATTAAAAAATCAAGGCTGTTGACCCAGTTATTTATCATTTTAAAGAGGAAAAATCATTTAAGTAACTTCATATGTAAAAGCATGGAGAGGGCCAAAAAATACCTTCAACGAGATGAAAGGAGGAGCGAGAAGACAAAATTGTGATTGAAATCAGAGGAAGTTACTCTGTGCAACCTTTGTTCCCATTGCCAGGGCACGGCCTCCACACTTCCAGAATATCCTCAGGACATACTCTATTCAGGAGCAAGCAGAGCTGCACACTGCCAGTAAAGTACATGTGGAAGACATGACCCAGCCAGTTCCACAGACAGGCAAATATGCTCGATTAAGCGTGGGCAGAATTGTTCAACCAAGGAGTGTTTATCCTCATCTGTCTAACATGGTTCTGCAATTAATGGACAAAGCCTTCGAAGTTTCAAAGCAATCCACTCCAAAGCAATCCTCATTTTCTAATCTATTAAAATCAGCAACAGGCATGACCTGGGGTCAAATTGAAGAAAAATACAACAGAATTATGACAGGATTTAACAACAGCAAGTGAGGGGCAAATAAAATGACTGATGAAATTCAGTGCCAGTAACTACAAAAAAGTCCACGCAAGGAGAAAAATCATCCCAGCTACACTTGTGGGCCAAAAACTTCCTTTTGCCTCCTCCCCTTAAATGAAAACATTCTATTTGCTCATCTGTTAATTTTATCAGAAGTTCTGCATTAAGAATTATCAGAAAAAGACTACAGAACAAGACCGAAAAATACCTCAGGGTTTTCCAGCACCTTGAAAACTGCATTCTTAAGAACCTGTAATTAGTCGCAAAACACTGATAAAATAGATGGGTGTGGGGAAAAGCAGGAAGACAGCATACAGGCCTGGACTCTTCAGCATTTGAATTAAGATGATTGAGTGAGTATAACACCACCAAAAAGAACATTGACAAAAAACACTCAGTGTGCTTCAAAAAAAGTCCAGTCCACTGAACACAATATGCCTGGTAGAACTTCCCCCTCAGGACGTCCCTGACCAGGACTTCCTGAAGCTTGGTAATATGATGGGACAGGTACAATCTAGCCTGTCTTAGGACTAGCTGGTATCTGACAACACAAGAACAATTTGCTCCAAAAGCCATTGTTCACCTTCTACAAACATTCCTCCAGACTTTTAAGCCCAGTTGTAGACAGGTTCCAGGTTTTGGAAAACTCTTCAGTACTTCTGTGTGGTATCAGTAAAGCTGCAAGATGGAACAGGGCACCATCAACAACAGGACTGACAGTAGTCCTTTCCAGAAGAAACCCATTAACAGACACTGTGTGGTTACTGGGGACAAGCAGTTTTCCACAGCCATAGTAGTCCTGTCAGACTGGTGAGTGCCTGAAGAGGGCAAAAGAACATTCCTGACCTCAGGTCAGATAAAATCTATATGACACTTTCTCACCACTATGAAAGTAGTCTGCTTGATTACAGTTTTTCTTTTTTGCACCATCTATTCGCAGCACTTAGCAAAATACAGCCTCTCCAAGCACAACAGCAATGTAAGTAAAAGGATTCTGCCCCATGAAGAAAAAAGCATGGCATGTTGTTTCCTGCTTCAGAAGCCCAATACCAAGCCTATTATTCTCCTGGAACGTGACCAAGCATCAGCTGTCAATTTCTAGCAGTATGCAAGCACTGAGGAAAGGCTGAATTTCTTTAGATTGCTCAACACTTAGCACATGACGGACCCTTCTGGGCTCAGGTACCTCGAAACTGAAATCAGAGGAAAGAACAGCAGGTAACATTAGGGCTACAGAAGTCAAAAGAGAAGAAAGAATTTCCGGAGGAAATTATGTCTTTATTTCTCTTCTTCCTCAAGACACCCAGAGGCAATGGAGCGCAAGACAAGTTGGAACACAGGGAAATATTACTAAGAATGAGGATCTGAATATCAAGGAAATAAACAAGAGTATGTGTGGCCAAGACTAAACAGTGGGAAAAAAGGAACTGGAGAGAACTCCTCCCAGACACAAGCTCAACCTGTCTAATACTAAAAGATTTCCACTTCTGCTAATAGTGGGATGTTATAACATCTTCAAATCATCCTTTCAAGAAAGCTGAACACAGAACAGCAACTAAAGTAAGTGCTCTCAGTACAATTGCTCAGAAAGACTGAAAGCCTTGCTTAGTGCTCCTAATAGACCTAGGTCCAGATCTTCTGTCAAGAGCCACTTTGAGAGGGAAAAGCACAATTCAGATTATATAACTCAAGTATCAGCAGTATGCCTCAATAAACCATTTAATTTAATGTTATTTCTCCTAGAATCAAATGACTAAGCTATGCTCTGGATTTCTAGACACAGATCCTCACTTGTCTAACTGCCAATGTGTCTACATTATTTTCATAACAGAAGCAACATCTTATGATGGGAAACTCGCTCAGTTTTTACAGGAAATTTTTTCTCTCCAAAAATGCCAACCATACTAAAAAGCTTCTGAGAATGAACACTAAGTTGAAAATAACTTTTCTGTGAAATGATAACATGCTTCTGAGTGATAAGGGCAATTCATGTTTTCTGCTTCTCACTTGATATGAAAGAAAAGCTGTCTAATATTCATTATATGCTTTGTACATAATTTACATCATATTTGTGTGTGCATATCAAGTACCAGACAAAAGGCACCAAGCCCGTACTACTGCTGTACAGGAGGAAAGCACTGGGGCTACACGAGCAAACTGTACAGCAGAGTCAGGTAAAAATTACATTTAGCAGCTGAGGGTGGCATTTACCAGCCTGCAAGCTTATGCTTTGCAATAGTACTTAGGGTCGGGCAGGAAGGATCAGTACCTCAAAGTGAGAGGTCTCTCGCTTCAGTCGCCTGATTTGTGAGGATTACTCAAAACTGCAGTTACAGAGTGCATAAGTTATTCTCTTTGATTCATGAGCAATCTGAATCACGTAAATGAAGGTTAAGTTCAAAGAAGTGTCTGCACATTGAGGCCACTGTGTGTGTGAAATTTTCCATTCACTTTACACTACTGTAGAACAGTATTCAATAGAAAAAAAACTTTTCTTCCTGAAAAAACAAGTTTACTCTCTTTTCTCTTCATCCCAAGTTCCCAAGTATACGTACCTTCATCACTGATGCTATCTCTATCACTATTTCCACATGGGGAATTTTTTAAAGAGCCAAAAATATAAAAAAATCAATGCCATCACTATTTATTTACTTTTACAAAGCACTTCTTTACTATGCTTACTGTGTATATCCTAACAGCCCTCTAAAGACTATCAAAATAGACTGCAATAGGTACAATGGATGACAAAAGGAGTGTGAGAAATGTGTAAAAGATAAATGTTGACTTTCGCATATATGAATTTAATATTTTCAAGTGATAATGTGTTATGTAGAAATAGAGTCAAGGTAGAGCATAAATTAATAGAAACAGAGTTAAAGTGAATTGTAACAATGAGATAGTTGTAGTAATAAATGTCTAAAGTTGATAAACCCCAGAGCCAGAGTGAGAGACATCTTAAAGAAACAAAGGAGACAAACCACATACATCCCAGGAAGTCTGTTATCAATTCAGAACTCACCAGACTGTTATCCCCTCAGAACTCACAACTCCCAGAGAAACTGACAGCTACAAATCAGATTGGAACTAGGGAGGCACTGGAGAAGAGTTTCAGCCCTCAGTTCTGAAAGCGGACCCCAAGACTTGAAGCGGCGCCTCACTGGTGAAGGGGAGTTGAGTGAAGTGTAAATTATCTCCTGAGCTTAATGAATATGTAACAGTTTGAAAGATACTTCAGTTAACAGTAACATGAATGGAATCGCGCCTCTGGCAAATCACTAAGCGCCCAGCGCTGTGTTTTGTCTTTGCTCTACTAATAAATGCTATATGTATGCTGTTAAAATTTCAGCTTGTAAATTCGTTTATAACAGGAGGAAACAAATATCACCTGGAAGTTACCATATAGACAGAAAAGAAGTGGTTGCAATCTCTTGCTTTCATTTCTCGATCCCACGTTAGAGCAGCACTACCAATGAGGGAAACAATTCCAGATTTCCCACATACTGTAGGTATGCACCTGTAAAAACACAGAGTGAACCTGGACAGGTGGTTTACCTCAGTTAACACCTACTGCTAGTGTTAAATTGCAGCAGTACATTCAGCCATTTTACGAGTAAGGTGGTCAGAAGCCAGGTGATACTGTGCAGCTACTTCTGCTGCTCCAGCTGCAGCTTAAGAGTACATGAAGTTATCACCCTAGAAAAACAGTTTTGGGGATATTCCTTACACTGTTTCTACATAGCTATTAAGAGGGTGGATGCCTGATTCAGAGCTTCGTGAATTAGAGAAAACACACACACACAAGCCAAATGATTTATGAACTCTGAAAAGAGCAAAGCTGTCCTTATCTCCTTTAAGCAACCAATGCCAGCCTAACACTCAAAAAACTACCACAAACCAAACCAGCTCTTGCAGCATGTCTTGATTTCACCTTCTTCCTCTGTTTTGTCACAAAGGTCCACAGTATCACACCCAATAAAAAGAAACACTGAAACACTAGCAACAGATTCAGACGGTGTTCTTTAAAGAGACTGTGTATCATCACAGTGAAAACTTCACAGAGGGACAATCTACATAAGAGTTCATGGAAAGGCCCCACACCCACTCATTCCAGTGAAAAGCAGATCCTTCAAACACAAATCAGAAAATTCTCTTCGAACAATACAGATGTATTTGATCACTTTGGAAAGGCTAGAAATGGGCAAATTTTCACCACAGTACAAAATACAAGATGCGTCACCCACAGCAAAACCAACGGATCCTTACAAATACATGAGTTTTTTCTTGGTATGCACACCAAGCACTACTCAGAAAGAAGCACCTCCATATAAGCACAAGGACAGAAGTAATTTCCCTTTCCTCCTTACTCAGAAACCCATGCACTGTTCCAGAAACATGGTTTCACTGCTGAGTAAAGTTTATTACTCGCTATTCCTGTCAACAACTTTGCTGACCTCTGTCCTTACAGGAAAATATGTTATTGAAGCTCCCTCTGTCCTTGTGATGGATGTGACTGCTTTCTGAAGTTTACTCTGAACATCACAGACACTGACATTTTACCGGAAGATGGGTATTAGATAGACATAATCCACTTCAAAAATTGTTGCAAAAACATGCTCAAAAATCTAGGTACTGTATTTACAAAGACAACAGGAAAAGTGCAGAAATTTCATCAAATGACAAAGCAGCAGGTCAGTCATAAGTAGATTTTACTGAAAATCAGGGATTAGTCTGAACACTACTGTTTCCATTCCATTTATATGGCTGGATTATTTCTGCATCTTTGTTAGTCCTGCAGTTGCTTTCTCTCTGATGTGTGGGGGGGAAAAAAATGAAACCCACGAAAAAACTCAAAAAACACCACCACCACAAAACCCCCACAACTTTGTGAAAGCCTTCAAGGTAAAGTTGAAAATCTGAAATCCCCAAAAAGCTAAGCAAAAGACATGATACATGAAACCCTATCTGCATCAAAAAGTTTAGGTTTAGCATTTCAATTGGAATTTCATTATTTTATTTTTTTTTATAATTCCAGACCTCTCCCCAATGGCAAATTTACAAGTATATACAGCATTTTTATTTCTGACTAGTAATCTAGTAGGATTCATAGCCTTTATCTAGATCCTTCTGTACATACATATTTCTTTTTCCAATATAATGGCTGCAATGCAGTCCATTTGCAATTTCAGATGCAAGCTATAGGATGAGAAACCCAGAAAACCCCACCTTTAGGGTCAACTACATTACCCTTTTCAGCTGTAGAACTTTTTTCTAGGCAAACTGTTTAAGTCGTAAGCGATCACAAACCAAAAAATACAATATGCTGAATTCACTCTACTTCCCTGCACTAGCTTTTTCACCCAGTTCATCATACAACTCGTCTTGCTCCAGGACACCCTATGGAAACAAGTTGTGTTTCCTTCTTCAAGCAACTGTCTTGGAGCTGTGACAAAATCATGACATCAAAATCTTTGTGTAGCCAAAGGTCAGACAACACATACATACAGGCAATGTTTGTCTGCATTAGTTACCTATGTGGATAATTAGAGATTTTTTTCAAGCCATCCTGTGTGGCAAGGTTTTGGTACCTGGCTACAGGGGTAACTTCTGTCAGATGATGCCAGAAGCTTCCTCTGTGTACAAGAGCCAGTGCAGCCAGCTCCAAAACAGAACCACCACTGGCCAAGGCCAAGCCCATCGGTGACAGTGATTGCATCTCTAAGAGAACACATTTAAGAAGGGGGAAAGACTGCTGCACAACAGCAGCAAAGCAGACCCCAAGGTCAGGAGAGGAGATGCTCTAGGCACTGGAGCAGAAATTCTTCTGCAGGCTGTGGTGAAGACTATGATGAGGCAGGCTATTCCCCTGCAGCCCACTGAAGTCCACCGTGCAGCAGACACCACCTGCAGCCCACGGAGGACTCCACATCTGAGCAGGTGCCTGAAGGAGGTTGTGACCATGCTGGAAGACATCCTAGGGCAGTTCATGAAGAACTGCAGCCCATCGGAAGGACTCATGCTGGGAAAGTTGGGAGGGACCTCACGCTGGAGCAGGGGAAGAATGTGAGGACGGAGGAGCAGCAGAGACAACTGTGATAAACTGACCACAGCCCCCATCCCCCATTTTCCTGAGCCACTCAGACGGAAGAGGAAGAGAAGGCTGGAGCTGAAGTTGAACCTGGGAAGAAGGGACTCTGACTTTTCATTGGCAATGAATTAAAGGAATTTCTCCAAACCAAGTCTGCTTTGCCTGTGACTGTACTTCCTGAACCTTGTGTCATACTTTTTCTTCCCCGTCTAGATGAGGAGCGTGAGTGATAAGAGTGGCTCTGGTGGGCACCTTGTGTTCAACCAAAGTTATATCATCACAACATAACCTCCTTTCTCCACTGAATTTTATTTTAGTTTCCATATTGTCTCATTTTTTTTGTTCTGCACGAATGAACTATACTCTGGAATTTGCTTCATGTTTCATAATTCAGTAACAGGCGATGGAGGTAATAGTGGATTTAGTATTTCCTTCTCTGTAGTTGCCAATTCTCAGCTTGTGATATACTCTTTGACTTAGTAAGGTAAAGTATCTCATTGCTTGGTGATCTTGCCTGGCTAGTCATCACCCATTCTTACTCTGTTCCATCAGGAATTCCCACAACCCCATCACACTCTTACCTTTCTCAAGTAAACAAGACCCAGCTCTCCCAAACACTCCTACTACCATAGCTCCTTGTGCTCCAACTGATACTCATGGTAACATCTGAAAGCAAAAGCAGCAACACAGATGCACGTCAGCCAATACCTGTGACACATCCACACAGCTCAGCAGTTTTCAGTTGTTTGTCTAGCAGCTTAGCAGCCAAAATACCCCTTTGACATGAAAACTTTGAGAAAGAGGACATAAGCTACTGCAGTTACATCCAGGCTATATGGTCATTTTAAGAGACTAACTTCTTTTGATGGGGATTGTTATTACCAGTGTTTTTATACAACTGAACGAACTACTACCGTTGCTCTTAATGAAGGCATACCTCTCTCCAGTCCAGAACACAGGGCTCCCACATTTACACAAAAAGTACATACACAGATTGAAAGACACATATACAGTCCAGTTTTCTTTTAGGCATATTTCAGCTGAAGCCAAGATCTCAGTAAGTAGCATACAGAACTGGAAGAGAAGTGTCAAAGTAGCTGGGTCATCCAGTCCCAACAGCAAATCATTAGCTATACAACTGCATACTGTAGACAAGTTTCACAAAAAAAACCCCTGTAAGTTTACAATGCATTCAACACACATAATTCTAGGAAACCATAGAGCCAGATTCAGCAAACGTTTTTTTATAACTTACATAATGCACTGAGGCATAATTAGAAGTGAAGGACTGTGGCCACTGCCAAATGGAGGATCTTTTTAAGAGATAGAGAGATGACTGTTTATATATCTGAGGTATCTAAGTTTGTGTGTCTGTCTGTGAGCATTTCCACAAGCATGTGCTGTTTGTCTCTAGAAGCAAACAAACTCAAAGTATGCATGTCAAAAGAAAAAAGGTTAGAACTTAAAACACTGGATTTAACACCAGTCATCTGATCACCAGTTTTGAACTCTCAAGCCTTCTTTAAGATCACCAGTACGTTAATAACAGTAATAGCCAGTGGAAAAATAGAAGATAGTCAACAGAAATGTATAGGTAAAGGAGACTTTGAATGAGTAACAACCTTGTGACTTGAGAGATAGCCATTTCTTGTTTTCAGCACACTACCCTTTTCAACTTCAACAGCTTCTGCATCATCTTCAAAGCAAAACAAAGCTTTCTAATAGCCTCTCTATAGTAATGAAGATCAGCCACTGGACTTGTGGAAGAATATCTCTTGCCCTTCTCTTTACAAATACAGATTTCAGAGTACAATAGCACATGACTCGTTAAACATAGGCATAAAGAGTGAAATCAACACAGACAAGTAGATCACACATTAATTCTGTCTTCATGATACTTGATTTGCAAAGTTGAAGCATGACTATCTGTGGTTGATGGTGAGAATTATGTCTACGCTTCTGAAGACAGTAGAGCAAATCTGCTCCTCAAAACCTGCCTCCATCTGCTCTGTTTCACAATGCTTTCTGGAAACTAACATCTGCAGTGCTTGGGTGAGTAAATTTAGAATTTAAGCTCTCACTACCCAAGTTTTTCCAAAACAAAATATGCTATAGCCAGAGCAAAACTCCACAAGTTCAGACTTAATCAGAGATCAGGCTGCCACATTTCTTTTTAATATATACAACAACCAAAGTCCATTTCCCCTTCTTTCGTAAGTAATACATTCATAACAACAGCAGGTTGCTTCATGTGCAAAAGTCTTTCTTGGTAACACCATAAAAAGAAAGTTCTGAACCCAGTTTTGCAGTTCATACAAAATCCTCACAAGGAATCCACGCAGTTGAAGCAAGACAACATTTTGTTCACCAGTGCTGAGAATCACTTTCACATCCCAGTAACATGTCTCCCAGGACATGATTCTTCACCCTCAGCCTGCTAGCTGCATCTTCCATTGAGCACTCTGGGCAGCCCCGGAGGACAGGTAACCACATGTCTTCCCCTCTCCTAAGACTTTGTAATAGCTCTCCCATTCTGGTGTCACTGCTCCAATGATAACATAAAAAGCTTCAGTGGTCACAAGAATGCTGAACATGATAAGCTGCAAGAGGTGCAATTCAGCCCAGCAAAGGAGTTTTACTGTACTTTGAAATTTGTTCCTTCAGCAATAGCCTTGAAAAGGACAAGCCTAATTGGCCTAGAAGGTAGCAAAAGCAAGGAAAAAGCCTGGAAAACCATGAGAACAATCCAGGAGGTTCCAGAATGACTTCTCAAACGAGCTGAGGAGAACACAAAGTTTTTAAACACAAGGAGCAGCAAACCCAAGACAGCAAGAGTTAGGCAAAGCAAGGTAAAGCCTTAAAACACAAATGTTTTATAGGAAATCACCTCTGAATTTCACCACAGGGACAGACTGCAAGGAAGAGGCAGCTGACACACACACTCCAAAAAGGCACCACATGAGCCCCAATGTGGCTGAAAATTTCTTTTCAGTACCACACAGAGCTGTTAGGAACTTCAAATTTCAAGCATCTATAAGCTGGTGGTCTCCATAAGAGAACAGGAAAGTGTATTTGCAAGCCACAATTCTCCAGATGCACCATGTGTGTAATCCAAGAATAACGGGGTTTTCAGACCAAAATGTTCATATTGATGAGTTACACTGTTTCTCAAAATTGGACAAACTCTCCCAGAATGAGCATTTCAAAGTCACTTTTATGTCTGAGAGGACCATCCTTGCCCCTTTGCATATACTGATTAAGCTGGCATAGCATAACTTTCCAGCACAGACAATCACCTAAGCAGTAACTCCAAAGATACTGCATAATAAATATCAAAATATGTCAGTGTACAGATATTTAACAACAGTCATACCAACTGTACTAAGCAGTTTTAAAGTATTCAAGATCATAAGATCTTTCGTGGTTATTCTTGACCTTCCTCCTAAAGAGATGCAATAAACCTTAGACAACATTTCTTCTTCAAATGGTGTAAATTCAAGATCTTTAGAAGATCAAAATTAAAACCAGTCCGGGTGGCAATCATTCAGGTATCTCTTTTCTGGACAATCAACCCTATTTTGAAAATCCATAGAGACATAAAAGGCCATAAGTAGATAGTGCCTTGAAAACAAAGCTCTCTTACAGCGCTGTACAGTGGTAGAATGGGCTCCTGTGTCTTGCCTTCTATTTGCAAACTATTAGACTGCTTCTTTACCTCTCTTGCCACTTCAGACCAAAAAAACGCAAAGGGCTAAACCAGCAGAAAATGGAGAAACATAAAGGTACAGAAGAGCTAATCTGCTAGAAACAGTTACCTCTCTACAACATCAGTCACAAACAGAAAATGCAGCATCCAAAAAATAACTGATAGGAAACAAAAATTTGATGTAATGCAGAAATGTAATGCTACAGAATAATAAATGAAACAAATGGCATAACTCTTTGTTTTAAAATGCTTTAAAACCACTTTTGTCCCAACCTAGCTGAAGACTCAGTAACTCCAGAACACTCTGGCATCCTTGTTTGGCTTCACTACCCACCCTGTCACACAGCCTCCACGCAACCCATAAACATGAAATACAGATGATGCTTCACTTAATTCACAGTAAACAAGTCCATAACAATATGGGCAACTCACTTACTTTGAAAATTCTCTTTTATGGCACAGACATTTTTAAGAGTGATCCTCAAAAGAAATCAGTTGTTACATGAACATCAGAAATCATGAAATCTGTGTTCATGGACTTTTGCTCTGTATTTTTATGTTTTCTCCCTGCAATAACCCACTTTGCCTCCAAATCCTTACAATTCCCATTCCCTGCAATTTCTTTAGTTTCCCTAGTCCTCGAGATCCTCCATTATTTCCCGTGTCCTTGTAAGAGAGACCATACACTGCAGCTGTTTGGAAGCAAAATACTGTCTAACTGCCCAACAACTACCTATGTCCACGGATCAATATGTCAAATGGAACAGCATCAGATCCCTTAAAGCTTCAGAGAGCAGACTGATACTTTATCTGCTACTTAACCAGTGATTTACTAGAACTCTTTTTAAAAACCTAAAAAGCCTCCCTCAAGTTTGAAGCT
>VWZT01003763.1:227695-271510 GCA_013397055.1 Pachycephala philippinensis | reverse complement strand
TCCGGGCGGTCCCCACGGGGGAACCCCAGGGGCGCGCCCCGGGACGGCACCGCTCAACTCCGCGCGGGATCGCAACAAGGAACGTAATCCCGCTGCGGGCTTGCACACACAGGCGTCTGCATCTGCTTTTTTCTGCCGTGATTAAACATTTTTAGTTAGTAGTGCAGGTTCCCATAGTCTTTCACCTGCAAGTTTTAGCTACTGAACGCTTTCAGGAAGAAAAGAAGTGTTGTACACATCGGAGTGGCTCCCGCGAGCCCTGATCTCCCGCGCGGTGCGGGAAAGCAAAGTCACTTCTCTTTTTTTATGAAGGAGTTGGCAACGTAATTCAACCCGGTCTCGGTGACACCTCGAAATGCAATAAAACAAAACCTGGGCAGCCTTCAGACAGTCTGAATGGTGACAAACACGTTATCACCCATGCCATTAAGAACTACGGCTCACTCTTTTTCCAAGGTCACTCCTGAAAACCTGGGAAACCAGGGGAGAGAATTTGTGCGTGTGGCCATTCCCACTTGTGGCTTTGTTCACAGATACATGCTGCAACATTACATTTATTCCAGCCCCTTTTAATGTGGAAAAACAGATGCTCTGGAAATATGTGGAAATGGGGAGAAGCTCGAGAGTGGCTAAAGGATGGAAGAATTTTTTGTTCCTTCTTTTCCCCATCCCTCCATCCCCAGGAGGCCCCACAGGGGTGTCCCAGTGGCCGCAGCCATGCTGTTGGAGCAGCTATGGCGGGGCCAGGTGGGGGGTTTAGCAGGGATGGTGTATCCCAGTGTATCCCTGGGGATGATCTGCACCTGCTGCAGAGAGGTGGAATGGGCCCGGGAGATAGGAGCCAGTGTGGGCAAAGCCAAACCCCAGCCTGACCCTCTGTTCCCCCACTGCCTCAGCTTCCCCCAGCCTGGGGGAGGGCACAGAGGTGATGCCAGAGGTCTGCATGTGCCCAGGGGTGTTTCCAATAAGCTGTTTGCAGGTAGAGGTTGCACAGCAGTGGCCAGAGCCATGCCCACCGCCTGAAAACAGGGAGCAGCCCCTGCTCCCAGCAGCACACCCGGGAGGGGGATGCCAAGGTGGCTTCCCCAGCTGGGGACCCACTAACCCGGGGCACCTGCGCACCCATAAAAACCCACACCTACACCTTGCCCTCCCCTTCCTTTGCTCTCTGCTTCCTTCTGCTCCTTTGTGGGGAGGGCAGATGGCTGCATTTTTAGGGCTAATACAAATATATGTCTTTTTAAACTTTGGATCCTGCGATTTGGATGTTTGGTGGTTTGGTTGTTTGGTTTTTTGGGTTTTTTTTAAGGTGGCTGTATTTTTAGTCTCAAGGTTTGGGCTAAACAGAAGAAGGCTGAAAATGTGCCCTGAGCTGAATATTTGAAGGAGTTGTTTAGAGCATCACCAAACACAGGTGGGTTTCTTTTCTAAGTCTTGTGGTTTCTTTTCCCCCCTTCTTCATCCTTGCCATCCTGGTCAGCAGCTGTCATGGTGGTTGCACACCTGAGGTCTGCAGTCCTGAGAAAACCTTTAGAAATCCAGGAGTAATTGTGTCCTCCAGCTAAAAGAAGGTGTTCCCTTACCTAGGGTGCTAACACCCTCTTCTTGGGGTCGTGGCATTGGTCTTTTCTCACAGCTCTGGCTCTCTTGTGGTATCAGGTAGGGGCTGAGCTGCTCCAGTGCTGGCAGTGTGGGTGTTATGGAGGGGCTCACTGTGAGCATTCCTGCCCTCCAGCAAGTGGAGATGTTTGTGTGCTGGTGTCCACTGGGGCTGCTGGGAACTGGAACTGTGCTGGGTACCGTGCTGAGTGCTGTTCAAACCCAGCAAAAATGAGGAAAACAAACAAGTCTCCTTTGGGCTGCAAATATTTAGATTATTTCCAGTGGCCAGTTAGTGCTGGGGGGAGCCTGGAGGATGTGGGGCTGCTACCTTTTTCCAGGAGCAGGGTGGCTGTTCATGCTGGGAGAAAGGGGCTCCTTCCAGCCCCAGGGGCTTGCGGGGCTGGCAGTGCCACCAAGGGAGTGCTCTCTGCTCCCCTCCCCGGTGATCCAAATGCCACGTGGTTCATTCAGGGCCATGGTGAAATGCCCCAGTTTGGCCCCTGGTTGTTTTTCTGTCTCTCAGTGACATCTGGTGCATTGCTGTGAGTTCCCAGAAAGAGGCCCTGATGGAGGATGTCAGGGTAGGAAGAAAGGAGCTGACCTTGCTATTAAAAGGCAACAGAAATGGAAATGTTTCAGGCTGTTTCTAACAGACATGTCTGGGAAGAAAATCTCCTTGCTCTGTTCCATCAGGCCCTCGTGGGCAGCTTTTCTCTGCTAATTGTTCACTTGATGCTACACTGGAGATGCTTAATTCATCCTTGTCCCCATTGCTGTGCCTGAAAAGATCTTGTCGAGTTTGAGAGGGATTTAAGTCCTCCTGATCCCTCATGACTTTGTACGTTTCTGGTCTTATAGTGACACCAACAGCCCTGATGCTCTTGGATCAAAGATGTTGGTCTCGAATGGGAAGAGTTTGGGCCCCGATCCTGCTTTGAGTACTAAGAAATCCTGTTGAATCCAGCTCAGCAACCCAAGCAACATCTCTTTAAAGAGGGAATTTCTTGCAAATCTCTGATCCCTGCTCTGAGCAGGGTCCTATGGAGGAAGGAAACCTTTTCATTGTATGGCTGCTCCTCGTGATGTGGGAGAAGTCAAGTAATTATTGAGATTAGTGAGAATAAGATTTGCTTACAGTTTGAGATGAACTAATGTTTTAAACCCTTTTGGCTTTTTGGCTGAAATCAAATGTGGCATCAGTGTAACATCTGTGTACATTATCTGGGGAGTGGAAGACTGACCTTTCTTGATGCAAGGCATGAACTTGATTTTAAAGGGCTTTCCTTCAATTTTGTTCCCCAGTGCTGAGCAATCCTGCTGGGTGATACTGTGGGGAGCAGGGCCTGCTCTGCATGCCTGGAAGGGACGGGGAGGAGGGAGGACAGTGTGACAGGCTGTGCTGGATGTTTGGAGAATGAGGAGAGCAAGTGAAATGTGGCTGGGGGTCGGCCTGTGTGCCAGAGGACAGTGTGGGTATGGTGACAGCACAGTGACAACAGGCAGCCACTGGGATGGAGATGCACAGATAGTCCCTGCTGGCCACAGAGCCATCGTCTCCCTGCTTCAGTGTCCTCTGAGCTCTTGTCCGCTGAGCCGCGGCTGACAGCCTGTCTCCAAAAACCTGAGCAGTGCATCAGCAGCAAAGGCATAAATCATCCCAGGTGCCACCTACCTGTGCCCCCTGCGTGGTGCACAACAGGGAGCTCTGCCTTTGCCCTGGGAAGCGCAGGGCCTGGAGTGAGCTGACAGCCAGCGCTGGCCCAGAGTGTGGGTGGTGCAGGGGGCTTGGTAGCAGCCACCAGAGCCAAGGATTTGAGTGAGTAAGGCCAGGAGCACAGGCAGCTGCTCTTGACTTCAGCCACAGTTGTTCTGACCAAAGTTTTCCAGCTATTGCCTGTGGACATGCCAGTGGTGCTGCCAACAGCTGTCTCACCAGGACCAGGGCAGTGGGAAGCATCAATGAAGCAGCTTCCAGAAGCTGTGGGCACAGAGCAGGGACAGCCAAAAGCTTCCTGACCTCTGCCTTCAAATGCTTTTTGATGATGAAAGTGGCTCTTGCGGAATATCATCACGAGCTCTGTGGTGCTGAACACGGGTGGGCACAGCCTGGGCTAGTGGCCTGTGCTGCTGTGGCGGTGGCCAGGGTTGGGCAGTGAGGTCAGTGTGCCCCAAATGGAGAAGACTGATGTGCCCAGCATGGGAGCTCAGGGGTGGGCTCTCCTGTGGGGTTTCTCCATCCTCAGTGCATTTGATCTGTACTGGGGTGAAAGCATCAGCTTCACCACTGTTTTCACTTGGCATGTTGGTCTTGGTCTGTTCTTACTGTCCTTGACAGTGACAAATCGCTGAGCAGAAGAGCACCTAATGACTTTGTTTTCCATTCCACAGAGAGGGGAGATGGCATTTAAGAGAGCCCAGGGGCCTGGCCTGGGGCCTGTTGGAATAAATCAGCCTGGCATGTCTCTGCCTGTCCTTGCAGAGTGAACCCCGGGTGTGTTGGAAGGAGGTTTTGTTTGCTGGGCCAGGAAAAGTGGAACACAACCTGAGAGCAGGGCAGCAGCCCAGCTCACCTGCCACACTCAGGCACATGAAGTGGCACATGAAAGGGCAGAGCTGCATCCCTCAAAGCCCCTGCACATCTGAGCCACCTGAAGTGTGTTGCTCCAGCCCCACACAGGCAGCAGTCAGGTCAGTGGGTGGATGCAATGTCCATAACTAAAGAGTCTCCAGGAAGGTCCTCTCCCCTTCAGAGACCAAGAGAGCTGATGCTGGGAGGCAGAGCACGTTGCCTTTGAGTATTGTGGGCTCTTAAGAGCTGCTGGAGCATCTGGCTGAGCCACTGTTGGGGACAGGATACGGCAGCAGGGGATGTTGGAGCTGCTCCACCGGCCGGTTCCGGCGCTGTGTGGATGTGTAATGCACACCAGCTCTGTGCAGAGCGTGGGACTGCGGATGCAGTATTTATTTAGGTGGTGAAGGTGAAATGAATCTCGGCCATTTCCCTCTGGGCTGAATCTTTACCTGCTCTCCCAGCTGAAAGCCAACACTGCTCCTCTGCACCATGGGAACCTCCTCCTGGCTCAGTGGGATGTTTCCTGGATTTTGGGAGTAAAGCTCTTTTCCCCTCCACAGCCCCTAATGCCAACACTCACTGCCCCTTACCCTTCTTCTCCCTCACTTTTGCCTTCCTTTCCCCAGGCTGGTGGGGCTGCCACTGCTCTGCCCCTTTCCCTTGTTTTTCCCAACTGTTTTAGAGCCCAGTGGGTGGCTTGGGACAGAAACCTGCCCAGCTCATGAAAGCCATAGAAACACTTCCTATGGGCTGATAAAAGCAGGGTGGTGTTTTTCCTTTTTTTTTTTTTCTTTCTTTTTTTTTTTTTTTTTACCAGAACCCAAAATAGCCCTTTCCACTGCAACAGGCTCATCACCACCGAGTCACCTCGGTGCAGTAACTGCAGATCCTTCTGGACGATGATGCCTGACACTCTGGAGGAGGCAGCCAGGCTGCTGCTCTTCCCTGGCATGCACAGAGAGCGAGGGCTCTGGGATGGGTGGAGCCACTGGGAGCATCCTTCAAAGCAATGCTTCCCTTAACCTGTTGATCTCAACCCTTGCCTGCTGGGCTGTTCTCAAGGCTCCTAAACAAAGCCCATCCTTCATTAGGTAATGTGGCTACATTTTTTTTTCAGAATTGGGGGTTTTCTTCATAAATCACTTTTTTTTCACCAGACTAAGAGGGGAAGAGAAGGGGAGGAAGGGAAACCCCCCAGCTCTTGTCTTGGTGGCTTGTCATGCCTGCCTTTAATTGACAGACCTCGTTATTAATGTTTTCCAGCCGCCTCTCATCCAGGGCTCAAACCTCCCTTTTAAAGCCCTGTCATGTTAAAAATTGACATGTGTTGACTTTGGCCTGGGAGAAGCCAGGCCCTGGCTGTAGGTAGGAACTGCATGTGTTTAGTCTGGCTTACATTTTATTTTCCCCTTTCATCAAATTAGTTCAGCTGTATTTTTTTTTCTGAAGGGAAGAAAAGAAAAGAAAAACTGTTTGACAATCTGAGGCTGTGGGTTAGAATTGCAGCATTGCGTTAAAACAACAAAAAATAGCTCACAAATGTGGGCTGCGTCAGGCTGGGTGGAGATGGGGCCACTGGAGCAGGGATGGGAAAAGCTGCTGCAAGTAAACGCTATCTCTGAGGAGGCACAGAGATTCCTCCTGCAACCCCTCAGCCCTGGCTGCTTGTCTGATTTATTCCAGTTGAGCTTGTCGCATTCAGCCTTTCTAAAATTAGTGCTGTCCTAACTGCATCATCCCCTTCTCCTCACTCAGCCCAGTCAGCAGTCTTGCTGTGGGGACCCCAGTTCTCCACCCTAAAGCTCAGCCAGGGATGTGCTGCAAGCCCACAGAGTGACCACTGGGCTGGACTGGGGCTGGAAAGCCAAGGAAATCCTGCTCCTTGCCCACTAAATATCTGGGATTAGGGGCTATGTGGCACATTTGGATAGCAGTTAAGATCCAGACTGCATCCATCAGGGATGCTCCTGTCTCTGAGTGTGGAGTGGAGGAGTTCCCAGACACTGGGGAGAGCATGTCCTGCCCCTGCTGCCCCAGGTTTTTACCGAAACCTTAGTGCCTCACTGTGGGAGGCACGTGGTTCCCTTTTCCTGTACTTCCCCAGGTGCTTCAGAGTTAAATGCACCCAAAATGTCCATGGGGTTCATTTAACACACAGTCCCAAGCCACTGAGGACCAGGGAAGCACCAGGACCTGTTTTGGTGCCAAATGGAAAGAAATAGCTGAAGCTTCAGGGATTTACTGATGTGCTCATGTCACCATCCTGCCCCCACTGAATCCAACCCTGCTCTGCCTGGGGCAGGGGAGGTGCCAGCCTGGGGCTGGGAACAGTGAGAGAGGGAAAACACCAGGAGGGGCTGCCAAGAGGTTCCATGGGGTGAGGGGAAACACCGCTCCCACCCCTACATGGCGTGTCCCTGTTCCCACATCAGGGTTCCTTCTGTGGAGCCTCTGGGGCTCAGCACCTCCTGTTTGGTTGATGCCAGGTCCATGCAGAGCTGGTGTTCCTTCTGCAAGGAATGACTGCCCTATCACACGAAAACAGCACAACTGAGGTGGAAAATAAGCAGAGAAGGATCCTCCTTGGCCCCAGGGCATGCTGCAGGCAACCCATCTTTGCCTCCTGAGAGGTCTTGCAGGTGGGTGCTGGTTTAGCATCTCCCCTCTTAGAAATTCCCATGCATCTCCTTTATTCCTGCATCTTGTGATGGTGTTTCTGTGCGCCCCATCAAGCAGCCCTGTACCCTCAGTGCCCACCAAAACTGTGCCGCACTTACCATTCCTGGCAGTCCCAGGCCCTCCAGCCTGGATTATCTCCCCATTTTCTGTCTGTATGGGCAAACAAGAAGAGGTCCCATCTGCAATGCTGGCTGCCCCACAGGTGCCACTGTGGACTGGGGGACCTGAAGTGTTCCTGCCTCCCTGATGGACCCATAAAAAGCAGTTGCACCCAGGGAAGTGTGAAGAGATTTGGCACCAAGGCCTCTTCTCCCCACAGCCCCAATCCCTTTCCGAAGGCCTGTCCGGGCAGCGTGCCCATTGACACGAGGACCTGACTCCTCGTGGGGGGGGCTGAAATATTTCCCCACAGTTACTTTTGTAACATTGGTGAAATCAAAGCAAAACGTGTCAAAATTCCCATTAAGACACATTTAACTTCCCTTGTTCCAAGACAAAGTGCCTTTGCCTGGAGGCAGTTTTTGGGTTTGCTGCAGGGCCGTGGGAGACTATTGGATTACAGGCAGCACCGAGCCAGAGTTTGCTTTCTTCAGGGTAAAGGCTTTTCCTAATCAGGATCAGTTTAATTCTGTTATCTGAATTATTAGCTTGGCTCTGTGTCTGGCCTGTGCAGGAAGGAGATGAGGGAAAGGAGACTGTTGCTGGAGGAGGGGAGGGGAGAGGGTCTGAGCCCCACAGGGCAGAGTCTCTCCCTGCCTGGGACCTGCTCTTTGCACTACAAAAACTCTGTGTTCGTGTTGTAGACGATGATGGATGGTGGAATATGTGAAGGCCTCCAAGGGCTCAAGGGCTTTGCAGCTCCAGGTTAAGGAGCTGTCATTGTCTGTCTCTGCCATAGGTGAGCATCAACCTAATTTACTAGTGGGGAAACTGAGGCATGGGGCAGCAATCAGGAATGCAGAGCTAAGCTGCCCTCACCTGTAGAGATGGAAGATGAATTCTTCATTAACTGGAGGAGACAGCAAAATCCCTTCTTTCCTCCTGGAAAAAAACAGCATCTCTGCATCCTGGCTCATGTGTCAGGGAAGAATGTTTTGGCCTTACCACATCCTTGCTTTGAAAAGGATACTTTTTTCCCCTTCCTTTTTTTTCTTTCCTTTTTTTTTTTTTCTCCTGGGAGTGAGGGTGTGTATGGAAATTTGAAGGGAGTGTTTTCCATGTTATTCCTCCAATGCCCTCACTCTGTGTGTCACAGGTTCTGTCTGTTGTCCCCACTCCCTACTGGATCTGGATGCTTGTGACACACACAGTTACACTGCTTTGAGCTCAGGGCCCCCAGGCAGCATTTTGGCTGTCAAACCTGCTCAGAGGGCACCAGGCAGCAGCATCAACAAATAACGTGTTGGGTATTGCTGGTGGCATCATAAGGAGAGTGGGATGGGGAATGTTAGCATGGTGGTACTGGGAAGGGCTGGCCCTCGATTAAGGGTCTGGGCAGTGCATCCCAAGTGGCCAGGGAGTGAGGTTTGTGTTATCTGTGCCTCTGAACACGATGAAACCAGGCTGGACTGAGGCATCGAAGGAAAGCTGGAGCTTGCTCATGTAGGAAGCAGCCAGATTTGCTGCCTGAGTGTTCCCAGGTGGTTCCTCAAGATGAGGGTAAAGTTGCTACCATGAGGATGATCCCAATTTCGTTTCACCCATGCAGTTCAGCGGAGAGAGAAGCCTCGCTTCAGCCCATGAGCTGGGCACCTGCTTGGAAAAAGGTGGCACCAAGACACTGAAGAGGAGAGAACCCAGGCACAGGTGCTGTGGTCAGGATTGGCCAGGTCACCAAGGCTCCACTGGGGCAGCTGAGACTTACAGGAGCATGCAAGGCCTCCAGTGCATCTGATTTAAGAGGTAGTTCATAAGACTTTCCCCAGCCCATAGCAGTGAGACACCTCTGCTTAATAAAACCTCTGCTCTTTGATTACACGCAGGCCATGGTTATTCCAAGGTCTGAGCCCAGGCAGGACTGAGGGTATGTGTTGGCAGAGCTGTGGAATATGGGTGAGCTGCAAGAGACTTGGGGAGCCCTTAGCAGATCTGCCACTGAGTTGTGTTTTACTGGGTTTTTATAAGGTTTCCTTAGCACCCATGAAGAGCAAGAGGGACTCGCTGGTACATGAAGAGTCTCTAAGCCATTAGATTTGGGGACAAAAGAGCTGCTTGTTCCCTTGGGAGTGGGAGCAGGGAGATCCAGCACAGGGCAGGGGAGTGATGTGAACAGCACCAGTTCTCATCAGTGATGGGGAACCTGTGACTGGACCCATTGCCCAGCATTTCGGGGTCCCACACAGGGCAGAGCTCAGCTCCAAGGAGATGGAGGCACTGCCATGAAGTTTTCAGCTTTGTTTTTTCCTGGCACCATCAATCTTTTGCAAGAGATGCTCTCTGCTCGGCTTTCTGACATTATCTCATCCCCGCTGTCAAGTGCAGGCTGAAAAAATGTCCCAGCACTTTAATTTTCAGCCACTTAAACTCTGAGCATCTTTGAAGCTTTGGCTCCGTGCTTGCCTCTGCATCCGCATCTCCTTGCTGATGAGAAGCTGTTGCACAGGGAATTCAGCCCCTGTCTTTGATGTCCTGTCCCTGTAAGGTGCTCCTGTCCCCATGGCCTGCTTTGGTCTACCAAGTCTTACAGGTTCCCTGTGTCAGAGAACATCTCTTTCCTCCTAAATCAGAAGCTGATGGTGTCATGTTTGAGTCCAGGAACACAGTGATCCTGGAGTTCTCTTTGCTTGGCCACCTTAACCTGATGGAATCAACAGGCTGGCTCTTTTGGTGGGCCCAGATTTTTCCCAGAGAAGGTAATTTTGTGGGAATACTGCTGTGGGGTGTGCTAGCTTGCATCTGTGATTGTGCTGTGAATTTTAATATTGTTGAGGGGTTTGAAGTGTGATGCTGATGTGCAGGTTGAAGTTGAGAGTCAATGTTACTGTGGGTCACTGCTGGGGGCTTCTGTCATGGAGCTCTGATGTCCAAGGTATGTGTGGTACCAGCAAGGCCAGTGTCAATTTGAACATCTTCTCCAGCATCCTCCAGCCCAGTCAGGTATCCTGAAGTCCTTTCTCCTCTTCTGGAAGGAGGCCAAGAAGATGGGAGATGGCATGAGCTCAAGTCATGGGAGCTTTCACCCTCTGGCATGAGCTGCTGAACCTGGACGACAAGGATGGCACTTCCAGGGCCATCAGCTGGGACAGCCCACAGCCACCCTCAGCAGCTGCCCAACGCCTTCCCCAGGGAGGCTGGTGCCAGCTCAGGCCCTGCCCTGCAGCTATTCCTGGTGAGCACAGCCTTCGTCTGCAGTTCCTGTCCGGGCGTTTCATGGTGCACTGCCACCCACCCCTGGGAAAGGGACCTTCTCCCAGCCGGGGGTGGGCAGAGCTCTGAGCAAGCCTGTGGGCTGCTGTGCCTCCCAAGCTGGCTGGTGCCGGCCTCTCTCACCCCAGGGTGCCTCACCAAAATAGCTGCTATGGAAAGAGGTTTGTTGACTTTTTTCTTTTCCTTTTATTTTTCTTTTTGTCTTCCTGTGCTCAAACTTCCCCAGATCTCCTCAGAAGACCCTGGCATATCATCCTACAGATGTGGCATAGAAGCTTTGGTTGCAAAATATATCCGGCATGGCAGTTGGCAGTGTTGTGCAATCTCCATCAACTTACGGAAACCACTGTGAGATACTCTCAGAGAGGGACTCCGGCCCCATCCATCACTCCAGCCGCAGTCACGTGTCCCGCTGTCAGGCACAAGGGCACAGGCAGCACAGGGGCTGTGGGCACCAGGAGAGCTTTCCCTCGCAGTGGGTGCTCTTGTGCAGGGCTGGATGGGACCTGAGCCCTCTTCCGGCACCCTTTGCTTTTCAGACCTTCTCTGCTGTGCTGCCACCGATGTCCTACCATTAGATATTCTCCTTCAGTGTCTGTCACTGCTGCTGGTTGCACACCAGCAGTCAAAATCTGGGTGGTTGTGAATGGTCATGGAAAGCTCAACAGTGAGACATGGCAGAGATGATGGTTATAGCAGCCCTGAGAGGCCAGGTGTGGGATGGCAACAGGAAAGCTGTTGTTCAGATCCCAAGTTTCCTTTTTCTCAACCCAGCAGAGACCTTTCCACTGGTTCCATGGCCCAGCTGTCCCCTGTGGCAGTCAGTGCAGTGTGCTGGGCAGGCAATAGGGCACCTTCCTCTGAGAGATCCATCCTGATTCTCTGTTCTCTGGGGCTCTTGCTAAATGTCCTCTCAAATAAGCGGGGCCTTGGCTGCGAGGGGGAACTTGTGCAACAACCTGGCTCTCCTGGATTTCCAGGAACGTGAGCATGGGCTGGCAACCTTCAGCCACGGGCAGACTTGGGCAATGGGCTGCAGCACACAGATCTCATCACCTTTACCCATCCCTGTCCCTGGGGCACCTTCCTCACCACTGCCAGGGGCTGTGGCAGAGCACTGGGCAGGGACACAGCGCTGCTGCAAGTGGCCACCACTTGCCCTTCGCTGCTGAACCCTGCTCAGCCTGGCCAACTCTTAATCACCGTGGTTCTATTGCTGGCACCTCCTGGCCCAGCTCACTCTCTCCTCCTGAGCTGCCTCTCGCCCTTCTCCCTCTCTCTGCAGGCATATTAAATCACAGAGGTCTGCCCAGGAGAAATTGCTGCTGCTCCATTACCCTGCTGTCAGCATCCACTGCACTTGTGAGAATCAGGCTCCACATCAGAAAATAATAAAGGCAATATTATGAGCACAGGGGAGAGGAGATTAAAAAACCTGTTTAAAGAGCCTTCTGGTCCCCATGCTGTTTATTGCACTTCATGACTTTGGGTTATTTTTGTTGCCACTGAAGTTGGCCTTTTAATTTTCCCCTGATCATCAAGTGACGGGTTTGTAATTTCCCTATGGCTCTAAGGATTAAAATAGGCTGTTTTTAAAAATACCTGTTGCTCCCCAAGATCAGCGAGTGATACTTTCTTTGCTAGTTGGAGTGCTAATTAAATCCTTTATTTAGCCCGACCACAGATGTGGCGTGCACTGAGCCCAGCCCCAGGGCTGAGCCAGACTCTCACTGGCAGTGACAGAGCTGCTTGGTGGAGGATTTTGTGTCCCACTGCTCAGCCAGTTCTGTTCTCCTTGGGATCTTGCTGCCACTCTTATGTTTATCCANTTTCCAGGATGTTTTGGTCAATTTTCACCCTTAATGCCTTTGACTAATGAGCCTGTTGAATTTCACAGAGTGGTTTTCATGCACTGACACATTTGTGCTGTGAGTTGGCAGCACTATAAAGCAAAGGTATTTAAGTCTTCCAGCCAAAACTGCCATCTCCTTCACCCTCATGCCAAGTGCTTTATCTGCAATAGGATTTTTTTGGTGGTAGTGGTGGTGGTTTTTTAATTAATGGATAACTGCATATATAAATCCCATGAGCTGCAAAGCGATGCTGGGTGATGGTTTTTGGGACTGTGGGGCTGTACAGGTGTGTGGCAGCCCTGGCCCTGGAGATCATGTGGTGTCCAGCACGGACATGTGGCTGCAGCTGGGTGCTGCCTGCCTCGATGGCAGTGCCTGTCTCTGCACTGGTGGGTTTGTGTTCTGCTTCCCCAGCCAAGAGGGTCAAGGCTACCTGGGGTGGTTTAACTCATTTTATTGCAGTGCAAGTCTGTGGCAAGCCTGGAGAGTTTCACTGATGTGAGTCTGGGATCCATCACACATGCAGCTCTGTCTGCTGCTCAGGGCAGGCATCGCTCCAGCTGGCATGGCCACAGGAGAGGGGGATTGGTCTTGGAGATGTTGGCTGGAAGCAGCTCCTGGAGGGCTCCAGACTGAGAGTGCAGGACTGCTGCTGGTCCTAGATCAGCTCAGCTCTGGCTGTGCTCAGCCAAGGCCTGCAACCCTCCAAGGATGGCTCTTCTCAGCCCTCTGGGGAGCCAGCCCCCAGCCACGCTCTTGTCCTGCCAGCTGCAAGAAGGAGCAGGTAGGGACTAGAGCCATGTTTGGCACAGCACTCGGGCACGGGGCGATGGCAAACACCATTGATGGCAAACACTGTTGATGGGAGGGCCTGGTGGAGGAAGGTGGGCCATGACAGATGTAGTCACTGGCCTCTACGTGGCAGAGCTGCTGCAGGCACTGCTGGGGTGCCCTGTCCATGTCTCTGTGTTGGATTTACTTATTGCCTCAGATGCGAGTGCAAGTGGAACTGTGCTGTGCATGCTCCCAAAGAGAGCAGGAGGTGAAAGCCCTCTGCAGGAGCTACTGCTGCATTTTGCTCTGCCATCCCCTTTTCTCCCACCCTGCTCCCTGGGCCTGCCTAAGAGCAAAGGTGTTGCCTGGCTTTGCTGGAGATTAACCCAGGTCTGGCCCCTGCTACCCGAGTGCCACCACGGTGCTCGGCTGGTGGGAGGAGAGCAGAGCTCTATCTCACCTCTGGTCTATCCCTCTCCCTCTCCCCAGCCCCAGGAAGCCACGTTTGGGACCACCCCAGCAACAAGTCATGCTGGCACCAGAGACTAAAATTAAAAGAATTATTTTTGAAAAAATTCCACATGTTTCTAAAGAAAACTCCGAACTGAGCTTTCCCAGCTGGACGGTAGGGGACGGTTGCTTTGTAATCACTCCCAGCTTACTGTTGAAAACATCTTGGTCAGATTTTTATCAGTGCCTGAACAGGAACAGCCTTGGAGGACTGTCTCTGGGGAGATTAGGTGGTTGCCTAGTGCGGAGTGAGACGCTCCTGCCCAGCCAGCTGAGGTGCATTTTAGATGACATTGATTTGATGTGTGGCTGGGGACCAGCATCCCTGGTGCTCCATGGCAGAGCCAGATGCCTGCTGTCTGGCCTGGGGAAGGCCTTTAGCTGTCGGGTGATGCCCACAGCGGGGTGTAAGCATGGAGTTAACCCCGTTCATGGTGTGAAGGAAGAGCTGGGGATACCCAGAAGGCAAGTGGGATGAGTTAATCCATCCTCACAATGTTGTGAAAGGAGAAAAGGGCAAGAAGGTTCAGGGCTGCCCTGTGGGTAAAAAAGTGATACTGGGAATGCAACTTGAGCTGTGCAGAAAAGCCCTGCAAAAACCTGACACGGAGATGTCTGTGCTGCAGAAACAAGGTCAAGGTGAGACCAAATGGTGTGAGGAGGGCTGGGCTGGAAGTGGTGAGGTTTGACCTATGGTGTTGCTAAGCAGCTTTGGGGCTAAGGTGGGTCCCAGGAAGGTTGCAGCATCCTCCAGTGACAGTGACCAGGACTGGGAGATGAATCTGCACAAGAGGAGACAGATTTGAAGAGCAAGAAACTGCTGGTGCAGGCTGGGATAGAAGTAGGATGGGCAGGGAGGAGATGAAGCCAGTTCCCTGGAGGGGAGCCTGGGTGTGGGTCTTTGGTGATGGGAGGGAGGCAAAGAATGAAGAGCTGTGTTCCTATCAGGCAGCACAGCTCTGTGAGCCCAAACCCTGCAGGCATGAACCCTCTGCCTGATGCTGCTGCAAACTGGGAGAGCCTGCTCGATGCTCTCCATGGAGAGCGACTGCCCCATGTCCCAGACACCAAAGGGGACAGATTGGCTGACACTCCCCGTGGCCCCAGTGCCACTGCCATCTCCCACAGCCATGGTTTGTGCCATTCCTCCCCTCTGCTTTCACTGTCCCATTCTCTTCCATATCCCCCTGGAAAGAACACAAGCACTTTGCTCCAACAGCAGCACAAAGCAGAGCAGAAGGGTGAGAGCAAGGCCATGGCTCGCAGCAGCCCATGGCCACCTGGGCAGCGCCAGTGACAGGGCTGGGAACACCGAGCAGCATTCAGGGTTTCCAGTAAGGCTGTGGCCGTGGCGGGGGGCAGGGACGGGGGCAGGAAACATGCAGCAGGAAGCTGGCCGCCGCTGCCCGGCATTCCTTCGCGCTGGAAACCCGAGTCACGCTTCCTGCGGCGTGCCGGGACAGCCTCCACCCCAAGCAGCGCCTGCCACCGGGCTGGATGCCACAGGAGACAGCACATGCATGTTTTAGATGACTTCAGCGTGGAAACGGGCAGTGCCCCATGGCAGTGAGTCCCAGACAGAGCCCTGTGACCCCGGGGCAGTGCCCTGTTGCTCCTGTCCTACCTCAGACTCGTCACAGTGTGTCTCCTCCATGCCACGCATCCATGCTGCCCACACAGATCCCCTTTCCATGTGCACCTCTGCTCTGCACCTCCTGGGCTTTGGCCCTGGGGAAACCCAAGCTCCCATATTTTAGAACAGTTGGCCACAGACCCAGCGCTAAGGGTCAGTGGTGTTTCCTTTCCTCCACTCACCTGTGGCCCACAGCGAGGCCATGGCCAAGAGTGGGGCTTGTTACCATGTTCCCTCCAGCTTTCCCCATTTCCTCCTGTCTGTCCTGCTGCCTGCAGTCCAGGCAGGAGGATGAGACTTTGGGCTTTTCTCCCAAAACCTCTTCCACTTATGCTTTGGGTTATTTCCTGTGTTAAGGTGCATGTGTTTTAGCCAGAAAGACCTCAACTGATCAATAATTATTGTGATTCCTTCTGCTTTCCTCCTGGACCCCTGTGATTCCCCCTTGCTTGTGTCCATAGACACTTCCATTAATCCATCTGCCGATTAAGCAAGTTTGGGCTCTGTGCTGGCACATCAGCATGTCTCCAAGAAGGCTACCAGCTTTGTTCTCCTCTGCCAGCCCACTGGGTGAGCTCAGTCCTCAACAAGGGGCTAATACCTGAGTTTACCCTTGCTCCAGAAAGTCCATGGGGTGGCCATGTCCTGGCTCATTTCTCCTGGCATCCTGCAGTCGTGCAAAGCCACTGCTGTGCCTGCTCGCAGCGTTGCTGCTCTGTTGCCCTGTCCTTTCTTTCAGCATGGGGGTGAGAGTTCTGTCTCCGTGTTGATCTCCATTCTGGATGGACTGTGGAAGTGTGAGCCGTGGGATGGCTGCAGGAGCCTCTGCTTGGGAGCTGGAGTGGCACAGCTGGCAACGTGGGAAAGCAGATGGGCACAGGTGATAAGGAAAGTGTCACTGGGCAACTTTTTGGATAGAGGGTTGTGGTGTACCAATTTGAAGCCGACACATGCCAACATGGCTTAAGGGTGAAAACTGGAGCTATTGAAACCCCACATTCACAGCAGGGGAAAATACAGTATTCCCAGCCACCACAGTTGAGGCCAGTGCCATGATTCTCTAGGCCCAGAAAGCCTATTTTTCTGTTTTCTCACATTACAATACAACTCTAGGTAGCCTGGAGTATAGGACAAGTCTCTTCACTGCAGAGTTTTCCCAGCACAGCTCTGCCTTGGAGAGGGTCAGTGCTTCAGCCTGCAAACCCTCAGAGTGTTTTCCTTGGCAGTCCTTGTTCTGGCAGCATAAGCCTGGCCCATCAGTGATCTCTGCTACCTTGGCTGCCTTTCACAGCACACCTGGAAGCGGACTGATCCCTGT
Organism: Pachycephala philippinensis; assembly: GCA_013397055.1. Lineage (NCBI taxonomy): Eukaryota > Metazoa > Chordata > Aves > Passeriformes > Pachycephala > Pachycephala philippinensis. The sequence continues at coordinate 255,203 of VWZT01003763.1, read as the reverse complement.
TGGAAAGCCAAGCTCCACCTGTGACCTTCACCAAGCCCTTTGAGCACGACCCAGCCTGCGGGCTTTGATGGCTCCAAAGTGACTCGCAGCAATCCACAATGAGCGTGGTCCCCGTGTCCCTGCCACCTCCATCCAGCAGCAAGCCCCACTGGATAAGAAAACTCCCCAAACCATCCCCCCACGCTCCCCCCAGCTTTCCCTTGGCCAATTTCCCCCTGCAGAGGGATCAGCCCTCTGCCAACCTGCCGCTGTAGGAAGCGGGAGCGCGGCTGGTGGCTGCGGTTTCCCACGCGGCTGCTGTCCCAGCCGAGATTGCAGGAGCAATAATGAGTTACCCAGCCCTCCGAGGAGAGCAAGCAGAGCAGAGCAGAGCAGAGAGCACCGCGGAGCCAGCGGGGTTTCCAGGGGAGGAAATCCCAGCGCTTCGTGAGCGCCACATAATCACAGGCAGCAAGGAGCAGGAAGCACTTGTTAGGAAGGAGCAAGGAAACAGAGCCTCTGCCTCGACCCAAGCACACTTTTTAGGACCGGAAAGTGGGAGTAGGAAGGCATAAAAGTGCTTTGAGCTTTCGCAGAGGATTGCAAAGGGCAAAGGGTGAGGGGAGAGGGAACAAACACCGGCAGGGCTCTCGAGGAGGGGGCGGCCAGCGTGTGCGTGCTGTGAAGGGGACTTCACGGTGGAGCTGCTAATTAAATAAGAAAGGCTCGTCTCCATGCTTGTTAGGTTAACTCAGCAGGGATATTGCAAAAGCAAATTCCTCCCAGCAAGTGTAATTAGGGGGCCGGAATTCCTCTGGTTCCTCGTCCTCCCCGCGAATCCTGCTAAAGCCATCAGGTGAGGACACCGGGTGAGGGGGGAACATGCAAGTCCTGTGCAATAACAACCCCCCTCCCAGCATGGCAAGGATTTCAAATCAAGGCTTGGCTTTTTTTACTCTCTCATTATTCCAGGGTGGAAAATACACATTCAACAAAACAGGCCCCCTCTCCAGGCTGGGTCGTAGGGCTGCTTCCCCCAGGACAACACGCTCGCGTTGAAGATGGAAAGAGGACTGTGAGGGGTCTGGGCAGGGCACCGGCAGCTCCCAGCCCACAGGATTTGGGAGGTGTCCACTCACAGCACGGTTGTCCTGCATGGTGCTGCTGACCTGCTTCATCTTCCTTGCCAAGGGGGGCCCAGCTCCACCCTAGCACAGCGGGACATTCCAGGGTTTGCCTGGCACATCGAGGCATGTGTTGCTGTGCTTGTGCCAGTGTTGCCTGTGCAGGCAAAGGAGGATGCTCGTGGGGGACAACACGTGAAGATGTGTCCTGCCCAGCACTAGGGGACACCAGGTATGTCTGAACATAGGGGCAGTGGGAGTTATGTGGCATGGATGGAAGGGGAGAGCTGGCTGGAGGGGATGGAGGGCATGGATGGAGGATGAGGGGTTGGGAGAGGAAATGTGGGGGGAGGAGAAAGGGTGAGCCTGGGACCTTAAAGAGCAATTAGTCAAAGCTGAATTGTTTTTCTAAACTCTTAATGAAAACAAAGAGTAGGGCATGGCCCAGATGGTGCCAGGGGATCAAATAAATGTCGCACTCAGGAAGCAGCTGCTACTGGGAATGTTTCCTGCCAGCCCTGCTGCTGCTCACAGCCACTTTTATTATTTGTTATTTTTCAGGACTGCAGCTGGGGTTTCCCTCCAGCTGTGTGGAAATATGCTTAAGGCTGGTCCATGCAAAGGGCCTGCTAGGGCTGGTCCCTGGCCCTTGGCAGCCCTGGGCATGCCACCTCCCTGCCTGGCATCTGCCACCACTCTTCTCCATGGCAAAGCCTCTGATGGAGGAATTTCATCCTCCATCTCCCACCCAGCCTGGTGCAGCACCATCCTTGTCTCATACCTTGTGTGCCTTTATCTTGTGTAGGGTTTTACCTTTTTAGTCCTGTTTCCCTGCTGAACCCAAGCATCTGCCAGTGGGAGTTCAACATCTCTCTGTCCCATGTTGTTGGTGTGAATGACCAGAATCAAGAAATTTGACCAAAATGAACATTTTGGATCTTGTTTTTATCTGCCTGCTGAGTTTTGGAGAGAGAGAGGGTTTTTTTTTTCCCATTGTAATTCCAAGTGCTAAAATTGCGCTTGTTTTTAGGTTAAAAACATGGATCACAACCAAACCAGTGTTCTCCTGACTCTAGCAGCTGAGATTTAAGAAAAACACCAAACCCAGCCAAATGAGCTCTCTGGCCAGGAGCTGGCAGCCATGTGAGCTGGCAAAAGGTAGCTGAGAGAGGACTTGTGACCCAAGCAAATTGTGGAGGCTGGTGTCCCTTTGATGGAGGGGAGGGTGGCTGACTGGAGGGGGACTGTGTTCTGTCCCCCATGATGGCTGGTCTCATCCAGTCCACCAGCAGACCCCCTGCTCCCTTTTTTTGGAGCAGAAAAGCCATGACTATCCCACATGCACTGTTTTGTGCACATCGGTTATGTAAGCTCAGTGTGCCTGTCCCACTGTTTTTCTGGGCTTTTCAAGGCCCCTGAAAATGTGCATGTAAAGAGCTGAACTGGTAAAGAAAAGGGCTTGTTAGTGCTACCACAGAGGGAAAGGGCACAACATGCACTCCACCCTTTATTAGCCAGCAGAGATTCTACATGGGGCTATGCTTTTGTGGCACCAAAAGATTGGACGTTGCCTTGTAGGGCAGCTGCTTCCAGGCCAACGCATTTCTAAGACATAAGGACCATGGTGGTTTGTGTATATCCAAGTATTTTATTGGGAGTCCAGATGGAGGGACCACTCATGTCCCTCCTGAGGAACTGCATGCTCAGTTCCTGCCCCTTGCTTATTATACATGGAAAAATTATGTCAAACATGCAATGTTGTGGTACAGCCTGATCTTTGGGGATCTCGTTTTCCACCCAAGCCCTTCTCTGTGTGCCCAGGAGGATGAGCATGGACACTTAACTGAGGCTCGTGGCTGGCTTTCATCCAGGTTGGGCTCAGATACCGCCGAGCTGGCTCTGCTGCTCAGGGAAGGGGATTGCCCCATACAGCAGGTGTGAGGGTTGTGTGAGTTCCCAAAGATGGGGAAGGAGCTGGGCAAGAGGAAGCAGCCATGGAGCAGTCAGCCCTGACTGGGATGGTGAGAAAACCCCCCACGTGCCTGGGGCTCGGCAGCACAGTGCCAGCGTGCTGGCAGGGCAGGAGTGTTTCCCTGCTGAGCCACGTCCCAGGAGCTTTGCTCCAGCCAGACCGACGGCTGTGGCCATTGTGGCAACTTGGAGATGGCCACTGGGGGTTTGGGGCTGGGTCAGGGTGGGGGGCTGTTTCCCGGCTGTGATGGCCAAGGCTTTGCCAACTCATGCTGGAGACACCGCTTCCCTGCCCGTCACAGCATGTCCTGGGATTTGTGGTTACGTCCTCAGAGCTGTTTGATCCGCTCAAATCACAGCTGATCAAAGGGGCAGTTTACGAGAACAAAACACTGGGTGACTTCCTCCGGTGGTGCCAGAGGCAGCCCTTCAGAGGCGAGATACAAGAAAATAAGAAATCTTTTAACTACTGAGTGTCTTGGCGCCTCAGAATAGCAGCTTCTGTGGGACAGCCCTGCTGCATGGCCCAGGCAAGACCCCAGTGAGGGAGGTTTCAAAAAAATATAAATGAGATATGTATATTCCGACGGATGAGCTTGGATTTCTCTTCTACACACATACATTAAAAAAACTGTGAATTCCTATATTTCCAGGCTTGTGAGCCAGCTTGGCTGCTGTAGTAACTCAGAAGCAAAAGCCCTCAATTGCTCATCTACTGAACAAGTGCAGAGCAAAAGTCCAATGGGCCCATCAGATTTGGGGTTTGCACATCAGCTGGGAAAAGAAAATGGCAGAAAAAGTGGGGGCATCTGCCAGCCAACCATGATCACCCCATTCCCTCTATTTCTATTAATGCTTTGCTTGTTAACAGAGGACAATGCTCTCAGGCACATGGTGGAATTCTTGGGGTTGTCCTGTTCAGAGCTAGGAGCTGGACATGATGATCCTTGTGGGTGACTTCCAACTCAGGATATTCTCTGACTTTGTGATTTAATTATCTTTTTTTGGTCAACAGAAGAAAGAGATAGTTAGTGATGGCTTTCTTGCAGCAATAAGCATGCAGTGGTGACCACATATTGCCGTCCTGCCCGAGACTTTGGGAGTGTTACCAGGTGGGAAGAAGCTTGTCCCAGGTAGGTGCTGCCAGGCTGGATGTCAGGTAGCCTCCCCTGTGGTCCCTGTGCTGGGTGACCCTCCAAAGCTTCCTGACTCTCTTTTTGACGTGTCCAGTGAATTGGGAGGTTTGCTGACAAACAGAGATTGTGTTGATCATCATTTCTGGAAGCTGGAGCATCCTCTGGGATGGTTGCACTGACCCTGATGCGCAGGGGTAAATGGGATAAATGGGCTTTTCAGTGGAATTGTGTAGGAGTGACCACCACTCCAAAGGGAGCTCAGGTAGAGCTTAGGGACCCTTCTGTGCTGGCCTGGGTGTTACCAGAACATCAAAGGCTGAAAACTGAATTTCTTGTTGCATGGGAGTGGGAGGAGATGGGCAGAGAGTGGAAAGTCACCCAGCAGTGGGAAGCATTAAAGAGGGCTGGGCAGAGGGGTGATCCCCACCCACCCTCTGTGCTCTGGAAAAAGCCTGCTCCCCAGGTAGAGCAGGAAACTGACAGTGATGATGTGCTCCGGATGTCACTGTGCAATCAGAGAGGCTATTTATAGGTCACTAATTGATTGGGGCAGCCACAGCAGGAGGAAATGACTTTCAGGAGAGACAGAAAACCACACTGCCCAGCCAGCTTTGGAGAGGTCTCAGGGAGAGCAGAAGGTCCTGAAACAATCGAAACACTTTGGAAAGAAGCATTTATCTGCCATGGTGCCTGACTCAGGATATGGCCTGGAGAGAAACTGCACACCTGCCTGTGCTGTTTTTGGGAACCCTGGGGTACGGCAGAGCTGTCGGTCTGGGAAGCCTCATGGAGATGCTGATGGCTGTAGTCGGTGGTGCTGGGGCATGAGATGGAGCTTTTGGATCTCCCTGTAGCCATCCCTCAAGGGACTTTTTATCTCTTCTGAGCTCCATTTAAGAGACTTTATTCCCAGGAGGGGCTCTCAGGAATAATTAATTAAAAGCTGATAAGGAGAACGGACACCAGCTCAGAGAATGCCTTACATGCCAGCTGATGTGCTCCCAGGCAGGATGCTTTGTTTCGCTTGACTCCTTGAGACGCAAATATTCCCTCCAGTCAGAGGCTGACCTCACAGTTGGCCACGGGCTACTCAAGCCAGAGCATCTCAGAGCAAGTGGAAGATGCCAAGCTGATCTCAAGAATAAACCTGGGCACTGTCCTGTGCTGTGACAAGGGAAGAGCAGGTTTCCTGGAGGTTCTGAAGTGCGATCCCAGCCTGCAGGGATGAGTAGTGGGGAGCTGGTCCCTGCACGCTGGGGCTGCCCGGGGCGAGTGTGCTGAGCTGGTGAGAGCTGCAGGAATGCACTGTCTCCGAGTCTGCTCGTTTGGAAATGGTGCTCTTTTCAACGGTTCTGTTATCAGATGGAGCATTTCCTTCATCAGTGTTAATATCCATGTAGTGAAACAATGAAAGGGCTTCCTATCAGTTCCAAATAGGACGTGAAAAGCTCTCAGCGTTAAGAGTAGAGGATGCTGGAATAGGGCAATGGGAAACGCCTGAGTCACTGAAATGCCTCTTTGATTCCATGAGGCTGATATGTTCAAAAGGGAAGAAGAAAAAAATAAAAAGAGAGAGAGCAGAGCTAGTTAATGATCTGCGGGACAGAGAACAGGAAGGGCCAGCAATTGCAGCGTGGGCTCTGCAGAGAAGGGGAGTCACAGGGGGATGTCTGGCAAAGGCTTTGGAAAGTGGAGAGTGCAGCAGGGAACTGAGCACAGTGAGCTGCCTACTTTGTTTTTGGAAAGGGGGAAGGCATGATGGAGAAATCCTTTCCCAGCCTAACCCTGTACCCCTTGTCCTGCTGCCTCTTGGCCAGTGTCAGCCAGCTCAACGTGGGAATCAATGAACTGCAAAACAAACTTTCAAATCACTGTGATTTAATGGTGCCCAAAGCGCTGCAGATTTGGAGTAGGGGAAGAGAAATACTTTGCAAAGAACCCAAGGGCACCAGCCCACTGCTCAGAGGATCTGATCCTTACCATCATGTTGTCCCAACTGGGGGACGTGCACGGCCACTTGTGCCAGAGCTGTACCTGCAGGCAGGAGGGAGGGATTTGCTGAGGTTGGGCAGCACCTGCTATCCTGGGGCAGAAGGAGCAGGATATCCCGAGCCCACAGAAATCCCTGGCCTGGAGTGCGGCAGGCAGCCAGGGCAACACTGACACTTTCTGCTCTTTGCTGGGACTGAAGGTCTCCCTGCCTGTCCCCACTGGCCAGGTGTAAATCTCAAGGCCACCAAACAAACACAGGGGCTGTGATCTGTGCCAGGTCAGAGGCTGCGGGCAGATTCTTTGCTGTTACAGGAAGAGCTGCAAATATTTCAAACATTACCTGTTTTCTCTCTCTGTTTTGCAAACCAACCCCAGTTGCCTGCAGGCAAACAGCCCACTGGGCGTAATGGCAACTGCCTCACTGTTCTCCCTGGGGAAATTCCTCAATGGAATGAGTTGGAAACTGCGAAGAGGAGGAGGTCAGACTTGCTCCTTCATGGTGGTAGGAACCCTTGGCACTACAAAGCTCAGTGAAGAGCAAACCACACAGAAGCAGGATTCTCCCCACCCTGAGAGGCACCATGGTGGGCTGTATCCAAGGTTGTGTGGGGTGATGGAGCAGTGCACACCCAAAATCCCTCCTCTCCTGGCTGCATGGCCACAGGTGGGATGGTGTAGAGGTGTGCAGGAGTCACTGTGAGCCTACTTTTCAGGGCTGTGTCCTGTCCCCCATCCTGGCTTGCCCAGCAGATTCACCTGTCTCCCTGTTTCCCTCACTCCATGGGGAGCCCAGCCCCAGGGGCACGCATCTCGGGGCGATGTGCAGCACACACCATCCCACCACAGCTCCCGTTCCCGCACAGGACAGGGCTGCCCTTTGTGACGGGCGAGAGGGGAGGCGATGAAAAGCGAGGGGGAGACATGCCAAGGCTGGAGAGAGCCCAGCGCCAGGGGCGGGGGCAGCTGGGGAAGGCTCACGCACAAAGGGCCGTCCTGTCTTCGCACCTGCAGGGCGGCCGGGCGCTGACAGGGGCAATGACACCGCTGACAGGGGCCCGTCGCTGGCAGGCACTGGCGAGGCGCTTCGAATAAAGGCAAGCGGTGCGGTGACAGGAGACAGGGGCTTGAGTGCAGAGGGGAGGGCAGCTGCTGTGGGCATGGGCTGGGGACAGGGACGGGTGGAGGTCGGGCAGTTGTCTCTCCTCCTCTGTCTCTGCATGTTCAAGCCTGGACACTAACTAGGTGTGAATCCACAGCCACACTGTGCCCTTGGCTTTCTGCGTCATATCCAGGGCACGTTTACACCCAGGACTGCAGGTGGGGCTGGGGTCCTGCGGGAATGGGCGTGCAGAGTTCGGGTGGGTGCTCAGCAATGTTTTGTCCCTACCACACTTGGGGGAGTTTCAGCATGGGGCCGTGGTGGGCACCCATCACCAGAGGGGGATAAACCCGGGCCACCCAGCCCTTTCCTTACAGCGTGCACCAAACCTCACCATTTCTAACCCCAAAGTACCACCGTGGCCCAGCACTGTGAGACTTCTCTTGCTCCTCAGTGCTGTGGGATTGCTTCCTCTCACTGGGGGCAACACCTCTTGGGTCCTGCTCCCTTCTGCCCATTGTCACCGGTGTGGGGATGCCTGAACTTCTCACACATTCCCCCGTGCATGGGCAGAGATTAGGGGTGGCGGAGAAGGGTCCGTGGCTTAGAGAGCAGGTTGTAGATGTGAACAGCTTTCGTGTGCCTTTGAACAGCTTGGCGTCGCGGCTGCTCTGGGGACAGCCGTGCCGGGGCTGATCCATAGAGCTCCTGGCAGCCGGGAAAAGCGGGCGGATGGTGCCCTCCGGCGGCCCCGGGGCCGGGCTCACCGCCAGCCCGGAGCACAGCCGCTGCCGGGGACCCCCCAGGCTCTAGGCCAGCGAATTGGGATGTCACTTCTGTTCTTTTAGTCTGTAGGGATGCTTTCCCTCCTCTGGTCTCTGCTTTTCCCTGGCTTCCCGTGGCTGAACTCCCTTGCTGTCCCGGGGAGATGCTGTGCGGGCATCAAGCTGCTCCTGTGCTATGAGACCAGACGCCTCCCTGGAGAGGAGCCGTGGGGTCCCTGCAGCCCCAGCCTCTGGATCACCCCCAGGATCCCGAGCCCGGCCGGCTCCCACTCAAGGGGTGGTAACAGAGCCTTGTCCTTAGGTTCAGGAAGTCTGGGAATGATCTGGTCCTGGGTGGGCAGTGAAGGGATTGTACAGGGGTGGGGTGACCCTGAGAATAATCTGGTGGGATGGACACCCCGGGGTGGGCTCTGTTTGGTGTTTGGGTGTCCCTCCTGTGGCTGCCAGAGTACCCGACTTGGGGCCTGAGTGGGACCCAGAGTGTCTCTTTCCTGTCCCAGATGGAAAGGGCTGGGTCCCTGACAGTTTTCCTGTTTGTGTTACACCCCACTGTTCCCCAGCAGCCTGTCCCTCACAGGGTGGGTGTGGAGGGCAGCTCCCCTCCTGCTGGCACCGCTGGCATTCCCCAGACTTCCTACAGGAGGAGTGGAGGAATATTTGGGGTGGGCAGATCAGCCCCTTCTGAGGTCTGAGCAGCCCCAGAGCCCCTTGCAAGGCTTCCTGAGCCACTGGCCCTTGGGTCTCTGGGGAAGGCACATCCCAAATGTGCCTTGGAGGAGCCTTTCCCCTCCAGCTGGATTTGCTGTGGCAGGGGAAAGGGTGGGGGCGAGGCTCCCAGAGCCCCCTCCAACAGGCTGTGCTGGCTCGGCCACGCGCTCGCACCAGGCCAGCGGTGACAGATGTCTCCTGGAGCTGTCACACGACGACAACAGAGGATGGAGGCTCCCAGCCCTGCCCCACAGATGGGCTGAGGCAGGGCTGCCTTCAAAGCAAAGCGTGCGTGTTCCCCAGCCTGCTGGGATTACAAAGTTAAGGGCTGGCATTGTTTTCCCAGTTTCAGAGGGGGTGGATACCAGGCAGGATTAGTCTGGCAAAGCTTCCCAATGTGCTCAAAGGGGCACAATAGGACCTTGGAAAGAAGAAGCTGCAGCGATGACAGGCAGAGGAGCATCTCTCAGCAGCCTCTGCCTCCTGACGCAGGCGGGATGCGCTCGGAGCAGCTGCTGCTGCTCTGTGGCTCTGTCTCTGCCAGGGCACCCTTCCCGTGTGCGCCGGGACCCCCCAGCACCACTGGTCCTGTGGGCAGGCAAACAGGGCACAGGGCTCTCTGCATGGGGGAGAGGAGAGGTGAGGGGGTGGTGGTCTGGATGTCTCTGCTGCTGACAGTCCAGGTCAGCCCTGCGAGCCCCTGGGGTCTGTGCTGCCCACCACTCACTGCAGACAGGGGTGAGCCCTTTGCCCCAGCAACGCCTGTTCACAGAGGATGAAGCTGCCTGTGTTGTGGGCCAGATGTTTGCCTTTCCATTTCTTGGTTTTATAAATGATATTTGGCTCAAGAGGGACTAAATTCCCTGTTGGACTGGAGGACTCTGACAGTACCTTGGAGCAGGGGGAGCATACGGTGGCAACCAGCTTTTTCCCAGAGCGTCTGTGCTGCACAAGGCCACCACTGCCATCTAGGAGGTCTAGAGACCCCTGGGATGATGGGACATGTGGAGGAACCAGGAGAGCCTGGGAAAAGGGGGGACATGCAGGTAAACAGCTAATGTGTGCATAGGGGTTATTTCTTTTCTTTTTTTTTATTTTTAATCATTTGCAATCAGGAGCAATCAGAAATAAAACCCGGAGAGCCACAAAACCCCTGTCTTCCTGAGTTGCTGCTTCCCAGGGCTTTCCTGCCTGGAGACCCACATCAGCACTGCAAGGGCTGCTCAGTGCTTGGTGCAGTTGTGGAAAGCGTGGTCACAGGGGCATTGGCAGCCTGTGCAGGTAGCCAGCACTGAGGTAGCACCTTCTGTCTGAAAATGGGTCCTCTGTGGGCATGGGTAGGGGGCTAGGCCTCCTCAGGGGGCTGGGGGCAGGGATCAGGCAGACTGGATGCAGCTCCAGAAGCAGGGCTGTGGAGAGGGTATTACCTGCAGGGTGCTGTCTCCCTGGGGTGACAGGTGATGTCCTGAGCAGGCACTGGGCAGAGGGGAACCTGTGTCTTTACATGGAATTTCCCCAGGCTGCTCTCCTGCTCCATGCAGGCTCTTTTGTGCCTGCTCAGTCATGTTCCTTCTTACGAGATTTCTGCTGAAGTCTCAGTCCCCAGAAGCCCAATCTCACTGAGTAGAAACATGTACCTGAACAGAGCTTCAGAGGTCAGCAAAGCAGTGCCAGGGGCATTTACTGCAGCACAACGAGCTGCTCCCTCAGTCAGCTGCAGTGATTGCCTGGGCTTCTTGCTGAAACCACAGCCTGGCAGCACCAGCACCAGCTCCTGTGTGTCTGTGATAACTTACTAGCTCTGATAACTCATTAAGTGGCAGGGAACTTGAGCATGTGCCATCACCTGCCTGGCCCAGCTCTGCCTGCACAGGTCACATGTGGGCTTGGCACCATCCTGCTCCACAACAGCCTGTGCCTGCTGGAGGCAGGTGCCGTGGGTGCACCCGAGCTGCCACCGCAGAGCCTCTGCTGTGCTCATGGCCTGCCACGTGCTGAGGCACTGCAAACCAGGCTGAGAACCAAAGCAGCTCAACACACCTCAGGCTTCCTATCTACCTAGCCTCGGGATGACTGGCCTGGAGCAGAGACACCAGACCCAGGCTGGGCTCTCTTTGGGGTGGCTGTGTGGGCTCTCGCTGCCAGCACGGTCTCATGGAGCAGCCGGAGCATCCGTTAGGCTGCATGGGGCTGGCATGCCGTGTTTGTGAAACCCGCTGCGCTTGCGGTTGACCAGAGCACTGAAATAAGCCCGTCCGGAATTGGTGTGCTGCTCTGTATCCTGATGTGGTGAGCAGCTCTGACTGGTGAGGGTGGGGGCAGCCCCACTGGGGTGACTGGTGGCAGCGGGGCTGCGGGAGCCTGGCAGCACCGGCACGAGGACCACACGTAGGGCCCCGCCGGCGCCCGGAAAGCTCAGCCTGGCACTAACGGAACTGTGATAAAAATGAACGTGACCAGGACAGCAGCGCGGGGGAGATTAATGTCAGATTGTCAGAGGGGAGGAAACTAAGGCAGACAGCACTCAAACAGATACTGGAGCACACTGGGGGGGCAAAGGGGGTAGATGCTGCTTTTCTCAGCATTGCTGCATCTGCAGATCTGCATCCCCCCCTACAGCCTTTGAGGAGAGAGGAAGGGACAAAGGGTTTACCTGAAGTGTGTGCATCACCCTTGTCAACCCCGTCCTGCAAATCCTCCCACCTCTGTAGGTGGGGGACCTGCCCCTCTGTACCAGCCTGAACAGGAACATCAGCAGTGCTCGCTGACTGAGACATTGCTGCACATCTCTTGTGGGTCCCTGCCCAGGCCAGGTTTGCTCTGCTGCCCACCAGCAAAGCTTTGACTGTGGTGGGAGCACTCTTGGCTGCAAGAAGGTGCTTCTCCATGGCTGTGTGAGGAACAAAGCTCCCCTCATCATTGGTATCAGCTGCTCCAGCCTTGCCCATGTTGCCAGAGAAGACTGGTTGTTCAGTATCTCCCCCACTGCCTGGTCCCTGGTATCACCACAGCTTCTTCAGGACCCCACAGCTTCCAGCCATGCAGGTACAAGAGCCTCCCAGAGGCCTCCTCTGCTCCATCACCTTTGGTGAGGCGCTTTTCTCTCTGCCCTCCTTGCTGCTCTGTCAGGGAGCATTCTTGTCTGATGGGTCACACACTCTTTCCCACCTGAATGAGGCACTCTGTGTCCTTACCCAGCCGCCAGTGCCTCACCTTCCCTCTCCATTCCCATCTGTGCCCTGGGCACTTTGTATGCATCTCCCAAAAGAGTATCCAAGCCCCTTAACACCTGCCTGTGGCATCATGCCAAACAAAAGTCTCTCTGGGATAAATCAGAGCAAAAACAGCCCCAAAACAAGGCTTAAATAAGTAGTTACACGAGCTGGGGTCCGGTGGGGCCATGTCCACCCTGTTCACAGCTTTGCCCTGTATCCCTCCCTCATGCTTCCTATTTCTGCCCTGCATCCCTCTCTGCATGCCGAGTGTGGGGTTCAGCTTCGTGCTGGCCCGGCTGAGCCAGCAAAACCCCTCGAAAGGCCAGCCCAGGGTGGGCCGAGGCAGGGGACCCAGGCTGTCCCCCTGTCCCCGTGGCGGGCGAAGCGCGGGCCTGCAGGGACCCCTGGTGGCGGCCGGGAGCCGGGGGACCCTCGGGGCCAGCCCTGCATCCCGCGGAGCGGGAGAGTGCCTGAATCCTAGGAGCTGCCACGCTGGAATCCTAGAGCAAGGAGGGGGCTCCTACCCGCAGCATTCCCCGAGCAGCCGCAGCTCCTGCTTTTCTGCCGTAAGAAGGGGAACCAAGGACTTTTCTCTCCCCGGGGCTGGATGAAGAGTCCGGGAGAGGCATTTTCCATCTCAGTCCCTTTCTAGTCCGGTTTCCTTCTTCCCTCCTCGCAGGTCTGCGGGGGAGTGGGCGGAGGGGCCGGCTGCAAGCACATGCTCCTGTGCCGGCCGAGCTATTGCAAAGGTGATGCTTGCTCCTGGCTGTGAGGCTGGCGGTGGGCAGTGCCAGAGTGGGAGCTGACAGTCCTGGGCATAGAAAGCAGGGGTGGGTGACAAAATCTTCTTCCGTGAGCAGTCAAGGGTAAATCCTGCAGGAGAAAGGGTTGCAGTGCCTGTCTGGGCTGCCTTGTTCCCTCACTACATGTGTTGGGTATCCAGCAATGCTGAATACACGTGATGAAAATTGAAGTCCACGTGCAAGTCATCAGTAAAGTGTAAGGATAACAAATTTCGGCAATGCCCTCCGATACAATTGTTGCCAGTTCATAGAGCTGCCACGCGAAGGCATCCTGTGGCACGGTAACTGCTGTCCCAAAGGCAGCAAAAGCTGCTACCTGTTCTAATTCTCTGATATGGGAATGTCCCAATGTGGAGGTTACACCAAATCTTGTAGGCAGAGGTGACCTAGGGCCCCGTGCAAGCGAAGGCAGGGGGCACTGCGGGCGCAGGAACCAGCAGGGATGGGGTGAGGAGGGAGGGCAGGCAGGGTGCAAGCCCAGCTCGCTGCCCCTGGGATGCGCATCCTCCTGTGCTCCCGGCTCCCATCATGGACTGCTGCCCCTGCTCTGCACCCACCCCTCACGGAGCTGGTGCTGTTCACAGGGTACACCCGGACTGTTGGCTGGGATAAACCCAAGAGGTTTTTGTATCCACCCACCTTCTGGAGAGCTGCAGCCTCGTTCAGAAGTGAGTGTCATTCATTTATCTGGATGGTGAGAAATCCTTCAACTCCTGTAGTTTTGTCCCACGAGCTCCTTTTCAAACAAGCCAGGTGTTATATACCCCAAATAGCGCTCCCTGATATGAAGGACCATTCTATCAAGGACACTCAGCTAGGATGCTCGCTCTGATGCTCTGGTTGTATTATTCCTTTTTAGCCTTAGCACCTCAGTAATTCACCTGCCCAGAGCTGGTTCTCTCTTGATCCTCCATTCCTGAGCTCACACCTTGTCCTTGCTAACCCACATCATGTGGATGTGCTCTTTCATCACCAGCTTCTCTAAATCCTCCTCATCATCCCTCTCTGAATGCCCTGAGCTTGTATAATCTCCCTGGGTGCCAAAGGTTACACTGGAAGTGTGTTGGTGTGTACATTGAGCAGCAGGGAAGTGTGGTTTTGGCGGGCTGGGACCCTGAGCAGCTGGATCTGGCTGAGGACACCATCCTGCCTTTTAGTGGCAGCGGCTCTGGGGGCTGGCCCTGAGCTCTTCACTGTCATTTCCTTCACCAGTCACTTTTTCTCTGCACAGCTTGTTTACCAAAGAGATGCCAAGCATCGCCATCACCTTCCCTATCCCTTTTCCAAACCATTGCCACTGTGATGCTGCTCTGTGGGCAATGAGCATGAAAATTTCACCATGGGAGGATATTTGGTAAGCCAGCATCTCTGGTCTTTGGTCCAAGCCCAGCAAGCCCTGGACCACTCCAGTCTGGACCAGTTCAAGAATCAGAGGGCAAGAAGTACCCATGGTCTTTTTGCTTGTGTACCTGGCTGAGAGCAAAATGCTGTCCTAACGACAAGCTCCAGGCAGAGCCTTGCACAGCCGCCCAGTAGCCTTGTACAGTCAGGAACTGTGAAGGATGGGGAGAGAGCACCAGGCTGTGTCCCCAGCAGCTGGATGTGGCAGGCCATGGTGTTCAGAGGCACAATGACAGGGAGGCAGCCAGCAGAGCCTGCATGCCCCAGCCAACATCTCCCCTCAGTGGGGAGGGACCCCACACAATGTGCAGTGTGGTTCCTGCTTTAGCTGTGAGCTCACAGCTTCTCTGCTTCTCTTCGGTGCTCTCCCAGGTGTTTGGAGCGGCTCCTCTCTTTTGAGTGTCCCACGCTGTGCTGAACTCAGAGGCATGGAATACTCTTGGGTCACTCTTTGCTGGGATCAGCTTTCTCCAGCCTGCGCTGTCGGGCTGAGGCAGCTGCATCCCTGCTGGCCAAGCGATGCTCTGCACCTCACTGCTGTGCCTCGTGAGCCACTGCCATGCTCAACCCTCGTGTCCCGGTGGGAGGAGGATGGACCCCACCGCCTTTGGAGCCCCTGGCACAGCAGAGGCTTCAGGCTGAACACTACAGAGAGCCACACAGGTGACACCAATGGAGGACATCCCTTGACACCAGAGCCATCCCATGACACCAGAGCCATCAAAGCTGGGTCTGCCATGGCAGGCAAGGCCCATGCTGATCCCGTGGTGCTCCTCCAGCTTCAGTGTGTATGGCTGCTGTCCTTGGGAGGAGGAGGCAGCTCAACAGTGCGACTTGGAGCCCTGCACACGATGGCAGTGGGGCTGGGCAGAGAGGATGGGGGTCCCAGCAAGCCCACCATGGCCCCAGCAGGGTGGGCTGCCTCAGTGGTGCCTCAAGACCCTGAAGCAGCCCTGGAGGAGCTCCCTGTGCCCTGAGGACGTTTCCTGTTTGCTGCCCGTGCTGAAGCATCGGCCCTTCAACCGCCACCAGTCCTCTGCTTCCGGCAGGGGCTCCCGCCCGGAGCCCCCCTGCACTATCAGCTCACCAGATGCCTTTTTCAGGATACTGTGGTAAAACTGTGCCGGGCAGGCGCTGTCATTTGGGGTTTTCTCTCATGTCAGCTTTGAAGACAAATTAGACGAGGAGGAGCAAGAGGGGGGGAAAGAAAAAATAGTACATTTAAGCAAAAAAAAAAAAAAGAAAGAAAGAATGATGCTCACCGCCATCCTAGGCCAGGGCTGGCCCGTGTGCCAGCGTGGCAATGGGTCCCCCAAGCGGTGTGGCCAGCGGTGGCCGGGGACAGGGCAGGTGCGGGTGTCCAGCATGGCAGGGCCACTCCCCTGGCACTGTCGGCCTCTAGTGGCAGTGGAGGTGGTGAGGTGCCGTGGCAGCACCCTGGGCCTCATGGGCCCCACCAGCACCTTGGGGATCTTCTCCCATCCCTCTGGGCACTGCCACCCACTGGGACATGGTCCTCATCCCAGTGCTGCTGCCTGGTAGGACATGGTCCCCCTCTGGAACACGGCCCACCCTGCACTGGTGAGGGAGCAGGTGCTGGCAAAGAGGGTGTGGGATACCCCTTACCCTTTGGCCAGAAGCAGTCAAACTGGCCAAACCAGTCTCTGGGCCACTGGGCCACTGGTCCATAGCCACCAGATGGTGCTGAGCAGCTGACAGACTGGGTAGACCGGGAGCCAGGCAGCGCTGCTGGGGGTGGAGGGGGGAAATGGTGAAACAGCATGTGGGAAGTCTGTCCTTCCATCTGTGGAGCCCTGCAGGGAATGTTCACCAGGTCTGCCAGGGGGATGGGGTACCCAAGGTTGTGTGCCCCACTGCAGGAATGGTCCATGAACAGGTGAAGGGGACAGACCGTGGACGCTGTTGAACCAGAGAGCTTGCCAAAACTCCCTGTGCCGGTGCAGGGTGTGCACAGGTGTGGTGAGGGTGTGCTCCCAGAGGCTGTAACACAGCAGGCAGCATTAAAGCATGGTTGCTTGCCTGGTGCTTGGCATGTGCTCCAGCTCTGCTTCCTGCTGAAGTGGCAGGGTCAGGTCAGCTGGAAGAGATGCTGCTAAACCAGGTGTGCTTTTGTATGTGCTCCCCCAAGGTGTACAGGGACGTGGCACCCCCAGAGCCAACCACAGACCTGCAGGATTTGCTCTGAGTTAAGCCTGGTGATTTTCTTTTGTTGGATGAAAAATAAATAAAAAGGTGGTTGGTCCCTGCAGAGCAGAGGGGAGGTGTCAGCATGGGGAGGGGAGAAAGGGTCAGTGGTACGGAAACAATACTGGGCTATCCCCACCCACAGAGGATGGATGAGGGGCTGGCTAGGGCCAGAGGCTTTGGGTGGGAGTTACCACGCACCTAATATAAAACCTGATTTTCTTTCCAGCCCTTGAGTTTGAGCATCCACTGGAGGATGGGCTGGACCTCCTGGGCTGGTCTTCAGTTCTACAGTTTCCCTTGGAAGACTGTAAACAAGAAGTCAAAGAGTGAGAAGTTTTTCTCTGGCTGCCCAGGACCCCCAGGAGAAGCTGTGGGTGTGGGTGTCACCCTGGTGAGCAGGGGAGGTGTGGGGAGGTGGTGGGAGCAGTGAGACGCCCGTGCAAGGCAGGTGGCTGTGCTGTGCTGGGATCTGAAATCATGGCTGCTCGCTTTTGCCGGCAAATCTTGCATTTGTGTGGTTTCCTTTTCCTTCTGCTAAGTACACTTTTTTTTCTTCTCTCTTCATTTTGTTCCTTTTGCTGCGGAGGCAAATTTCAGCCCTTCCAACCTTTTGGTTCCAAATTCTTCACAGGAATAAAACTAAACATGAACTCCCAGCAGGGCTCAGCTTTAATTACACGTGAGATTTTAATCTGCTGGAGGGTCTCAAGTGCTCCTATATTTGAGCCTTTCTTCTCCTTCTGCTGCTCTGCAATTCCCCTGGCAGATGCTTCCCAACTCCTAACAGCCTCCCCAGACTATTTTTTCTGAGCAAGATCACAAGTGAACTTTCTAGCTCAGAAAAGCTTCTCTCAAGAGCAGCAGAGAGTCCTTCAGCAGCTCCCAGCTCTCTCTTGAAGGCCTGGCTATTTTTGGAGGCAGCAGGAAAATGGAGATGGTCCTCTTCATCAGCCTGGCATTCCCCCTGCCCACAGGTCTCAGGTTAGACGGCCACAAGCGTGGCTGAAAGGAAGAGGAGCCCTCGTGCCTGGATTCCCTGGTGGCAGTGCCTACATCCCTCCTTAATGTTGGCTGTGATGCTTTGGGAACCTGCTGGCTCCAGTTCCTCACACTTGATGAGCTGCCAAGCCTGGAAGACATAAGGGATATCCTTGCAAAGCAGCAGCTGGAGTTCAGGGAGATCCCAAAGCCAGCCAAAAATAGTGCCAGCAAGGCCACCCCTGGCCAGGGACCTGCTGGAGTGGCCCTGGTGGCAGAAGCCAGCACGGTGACAGTGGCTGGAGGAATAAAGCAAGCCCCACCGGAACCACGTGGATGAGAGACTGACTGAGCTCCCTGACGGCTCCATTTGGACTGCCCTGCAGTAGCTCCTTCCTGTCCTCAGTGGGCACCTCGGGTCACACATCTGCCAAGCGGCAGTACCTGGGTATGTCATGGAGTCTGAGCAGGAAGATCATTTGGAAACCTCCTTGGATGTATTTACAGTTTGTAAAACCCAATCATAGGAGAGAGATTTTGAAGCCAGATTCCCTTGAGCCCTCAGAGCTGATGGGGAAGACAGCAGGAGATGAACAGCTGACCACCTTCTTGGCCCAATAACCCCCACCCCATGGATTGGAAGCTGCTCACTTTAAATTTGGCAGAGACAAACAGCTACAGCCCTAATTGGTCCATTTGCTGCCATCAGGTGTTGCTGCTCTGCCTCTCCCCTGGCTCCTGCAGATTCTGAGCTCCTGGTAGGTGCTGTGGTTTTTCCTTTTTTTCTCATTTATTCTCAGTAGGAAATTTGCAGGAATCCAGAAATGGCTCAGGTTTCTAGGTCACTCTGCTGCTGTGTGTTTGTTAAAAGGTCCCTGATGTATGTGCTGCTGCAGGAGCAGCACTGGGGCAGAAGGGGCTCAGGGAGCACAGTGTGGGAGGCTGTGTCCCCCCAGGGAGGGTGGCAGAAAGGAGCTGTGTGGAGAGGAGTGAGGCATCGCTTCAGCACTGGCTGTTTTATTCTCGGCCTCAGGAACTGGGGCAGCTCTCCTTGGGGACAGGCCTTTTTAGCTGGGGCTGCCTGTATTCATCCTATTTATAGCTGCTGTCTTTGAAGATGTGGTTTCCATTAACAAGCAGGATCTGAAGCTGCCCAGTAGCTGTGTGGGCTGAGGTGTGTCCTGATTGATCAAATCCCCTTGGAAGAGAGAGGGAAAGACACAGACACCATCAATCCCTGTTACAGGGCTTTGTAACAGGCACCACAAGCTCCACTGTACCCTTGGGGGTCTGAGCTGCCTGTCCAGCCAGGCTGAAGTGGTATGTGGGAAGGAAGGGTGGCACTGCTTTTCCTCTGCTGGGGAATGGAAAGTTAAAGGTGTCTTTGGGATCACCAAAGTCAAGTTTAGCTTGATCCCTCTTTTCATCCTCTGGACCTGCCTGCTTTGGCTGGGTGCAACAGGCAGCCCTTGTTTGGCTTTGGATGCACCTGGTACTCCCTGTGTATGGTGTGTGTTCTGGCTCCATGGATTAATCACAATTTGTTTGATTTTAGCTGGTTGCAGCTGGTCAAGTAGGACTCACTGTCTCAGGGCTCCCTGTAGTACCTGCACAGGGAGCAGATAGGCAGGGATTTAGGCTTGCTCACTCTGCTGCAGGGTGGGGTTAGTGGGCATGGGACAGAGCTGGCACCTGGTGACAATGTGGTGGGTGCCTGGGTTCAGGCCTGCTGCAAAAAGCTCCGGACTAACAAACCACTTTGGAAGCTGTGTGGCTGGGACAGAGGGCTTTCCAACTGATTGCATCCTCTGTACAAGGAGAAAATCATCCCAGGAGAGGATAAAGACAACTTTTATGTCAGGTAAGAGCGGCTAGTAAGGAGCAGAGACAAGTGTGTCTGTGACAGACCTGGGTTATGTGGGTCCAGGACAGAGGGACAGCAGTGCAGGTGGCCTGGCAAAGGGCTGGAAAGTGTTCTGCTGCTTGTGCATATCCAAGCACAGGGGTTGCAGGCAGCACTGAGCCACAGGGGCTATGTTTGCCCCAAGCCTCACAGGTGCCAGTGCAGGTACTGTGGCAAACCTTCACTCCCAGGCACAGCCACACTTGGCACTGGTTTCCTCATGAGCCACTGCTCTGTGGGACAGCCACGTGCTTTGCCCAGTCTGCAGGCAGCCTCCAGACTCTCTGCAGAGTCTGCTTCTGACAGGAAGCTGCAGGTGCCCAGTGGGGAGGGCTGCACACCACTTACCACCCCTGCCCTGCACACACACCCACCCACCCACGGGCAGCTGCCAACAGCTGCAGCTCAGGGCAGACACAAGGACACACAGCCCCTTCTGTTTTTTTCTGTATGAGGATCTCTAACCACTTTGGTCCAAACAACTGTGCCAGGCAAAGGCAGCTGGGGAGAACCCTATTGCTGTCCCTGCAGCTATGTCTGGGGTAGTCAACAGTGAACTCAGGCAGAGGCAGAGGAAAAAATCTTATGAAACTGGTATTAGCAGGGGATTGTATGCACCCCCCAAGGTATCCAAGTGTGAGTGAGGACCTACATGGGGAGCACAAGAGATGCAGGGACTTTTGGCACACGCAGCACACACTAAGAGGTTGGCAAGAGGGGTTCTGTTGTTTTTCTCCCCGTAAGGGTGTAGGTGCATGTACATCCCTTGGGAACAAGGGCTTGCCTTTCTCCCCTGTCTGGGTCAGGGCTTTGTGGGGTGGCAGAGCTCTGACCTCAGGGCACACAGCTGACGAGAGGCAGGAGTGGTCAGGGCTGAACTCTGTTCCCCAGGGAACTGCACTGCCTGGCTGTGGGCAGGATGGGGCCACCCAGCCCCTCCACCTCCCCCCAGCCCGGCACAACACGTAGAGGCGAGGCAGTGATGGTTTTATTTCAAAGTAGAACAAAGGTATCTTTTATTCTTTCCAGAGCTGCGACATTCAGCTTTGCCATGAGTGTGTCTGTGCTCAGACCAACTCCTTGTGTGCGTTTACTCACAGCACATCTATACAGGGCACACCAAAAGCAGGAGACTGTTTCATAACTTGGCTGAGCCTCACCTCTGGTAAAGAAACCCCGTTGCCCAGCCAAACATGATGGCGTGGTCCCTTGCACAGCACGTGCTGCTGAGCAGACAGGCTCTATAGAAAAATCTAAAAACAAAATGTACTTTCAGACATTCCACATCAACTTTTCCCCTAATTTTGCTGGGAAGGAGTTTTGGCTCAAAGTGTATCACTCTCATCTCCCTTCATACCTCTCCCCTCTGCGCAGTTGCTAAAGCAGAGTTACAGCGCGTCGAGGATGTTGTCGATTTTGGAGACCAGGTCCTGGCGCTTGTTGGAATGCATCTTCTCATTCTCGATGTATGTGTCCTTCTTGAGCTTGCCTGCCACCAGCCGCTCCGCCTCCACCGACGACTTCAGGACCAGCTCCTTCACTTGACCATCCAGCTTCTGAATCTCACTTACCTGGCAGGGTG
The DNA here is from genome assembly GCA_013397055.1 of Pachycephala philippinensis. NCBI lineage: Eukaryota > Metazoa > Chordata > Aves > Passeriformes > Pachycephala > Pachycephala philippinensis. Next base: position 234,319 of record VWZT01003763.1, on the reverse strand, counting down.
AGAAACCAGGGAGTATTACAGGAGACAAAGCAAAACAAAAAATCCCTACAGTGAAGCTGGAATAGAGATGGTAGATGATAGCAAAAGATGAAGTCGGTGCTAGGTAGAAACATCTCTGATACCTCAATGTTGCCTCCTGAGCCACCACCTCTCCCTGGCATCACATTATAAGGAGTATTCCATGAATGGGTAACTAAGCATTGCAGATAAAAGGGGCTCCAAGGACCCAGGAGCCATATTGGCAAGAGACTGTTAAAGAGTATTTAACAACAGATTTTAAAGGCTTCAAGCTAAATCACAGCTCTGACAGCTGGAAGCTGTGTCCCTTACAGTTAACATTCATGGTGTGTGAGTGGCAGGTCTGCAATGACAGAACTACTTCTTAGAGTTAATAACAGATTAACCAAGGTGGCTGTTGGCTAAATGGACCTCAGAGACTAAAGTGTCCCTCACTTGGGTTTAAGTGGCTGTTTTGAGTAAGTGTTAAAATATGTTGAAGGGAAGGACAGCAGATATGTGCTCATTGTGCCATGGCTTTCAACATGGTGCAGCAAAACACCCACTGAGGAGCATCATGTTACCAAAATTCTGTCAGCACCAAATGCAAATGTGCAAGAAAATAAGAGATGAGGGAGGAGATTTTGGGTTGACTGGTGTGAGTAGTCAAGTCAGAACCGTTAATGTGTTGATAGTTTCCATTTCTGCCTAAGTGTCACTGCCATGAGCGCAATGAGAAGCATCAGGATTGTGCTACAAATGCATTAATGTGTACAAACGCAGCTGGTTCAAGGGCTGCTTAAGAAACAGCACAAGCAGCTGTTTACCAGCAACACTTACATGGCTGCATAACTGAGATTACTGCAAAATAACACTTTTCACAGCCCCTTGCAGAGATCAAGCCATTTTCAGATGAAAAAACCCAACCTAGACTGGCTGCAGAAACTAAAGCCCCAATTAAAACTCATGCAGAATACTTGACAGAGCCAGAACAGGAGAGCTTATAAAATAAATTTGAATTTCTTACTTTATCACATAAGTCGGAGCCTTCTGTCTTCAGTTTAGACTGCAGAGAGGCTATTTCATTCGTCAGGGCCTTGTGCTCCATCTCCAAAGACTTTTTGCCGCTGTTCAGGGTGGAGATGTCCCGTGACTGCTTGTATTTATTCACTGCTTCATCAAAGTGACGGTACAGCCCAAGCCTCTTGTTCACCAGAGTAAGCACCTGCTCTGTGATGCAGGCAACCTTCATCCTGGCTTCAGCAGCTGGATCCTGCAAGAGGACAGGAGGGAAGATCAAAGCAGTCATTATCTTTGACCCACATCAAGCCATGCCTGCAATCTGCCACAGAAGTGTTACAGAAACTGTTCCCTTTGCAATTAAGTCAACTGTCAGTAATTAGTTGAATGCTGCAAGTACTGATTAGGGCAAGCACCTTTCAGCACACAGCCCAGCCCAACAAATAGTTTAACAGTGAAAACATTGCAGAGGGAGACACCAGATCAGCCCTACAGGAGTACCAATGCTCAGGCTGAACAAAAACAGGACTTTAAACAACCAGTAAAACATCTGAATGGCAGGAACATTCTGCAAGAATTACTGGTATGGAAAATCTCCATTCATCAACGGAGAAATCTGCTTGTACTCCTACAGGGCACTTCATCATACAGACCTTGGTGATGGAGAAATCCAGCCTGACATAGACGATCACAGTGAAGAACAAGATGTAAAAGGCTCCAACCACCAAGAGAGGCTCTTGCAGCATCAGGATTTTGTTGAAGGTGTAATGAACCTACAAGAGAAGTTCCAAACACTGAACAGAGCCCCATGTTACTGCAGGGGTTAACCAGCAGCAGCACCACCCATGCAGTTCAGCAAGTGTTTATTTCTCAGGTGTTTTGACTGTGCTGCTGAATTCAGAGGAGGCACAACTGCTCAGAGGCCACACTCACCACGATGTCCTGGATGTGCTGCTCCACCAGGTTGTTCTTGTGTGCCACAATAACGGGACGTCCAAAAGTGTCCAGATATGTGTAGTGAAGCTCATCTGAGGCACGATTGATTTCATAGGGGCTGTCCACATGGATATTCCTGTGGATAAAACCAGACAGTCCCAAATAACTCTATAGTGTTTGAGATGATGTACCCTGGGACTTGTCTGGCCAATTGTGGCCTCTAGCACAAGGTAAATTATGCAGTTTAAACAATGCTCCACAAGGAAGCAAAGCTGTGTTCCAAGATCTCCTCCATACGCACAGTCATGGTTTTGATTCACTGTCCCCAGGCCATTAGAGCAGACTGGAGAACTGCCACCAACACAGCACTGTCTGCAGTAACAAGCCAGGAGGAATGACACTTACTTGGCACCTTCTGGCAGGACAATCTTGACAGTCAGAGAGTCTGTAACTTGCTCATCAAACACGTGGTCAACAAACCTCATCTTCAGGGCATACTGGTCACCTAGGAGTGCAGAGCAGAGGGTGGTTACAGTTCCTCAGAGAACAAGGGACAGCCTTGAAGCTCAAGGCAGCAGCAGAATTTGCATGCATAATTGTGCAGCAGGGGGCACTAGCTCACTCAGATATATTTTAACCAGCTGTCTACAAAAACCTGAAGGAAGCACAAAAAAGGGGGATTTGCATATTCTAGAAAAAATAGCAGGCAACTGTTGTTGCTAAGGTGCAGTGTATCACAGCTTTCAATTCTTTACTGTACAGCAACCACCTTTCAACACACAGGAGGACATTTTTTATTCCCTTTCCCTCAGCCACCCACCAAGATTGTAGAGGTATTCGTAGCTTGGCAGGTTATAGCCAATGATGTAATGGGTTTTCCAGCCCCCAAAAAGCGGGAATCGGGGACGGATCTCCATCTCCACAGAGTCGTCCAGGACAAGGAGGTGGCTAGTGGAGATGTTCCCAATTTCATCTCTGTAATAGACGTCCTGAGCAGCAGCTGGGAGAATGGTCTGTATGGAGAGAAGCAGCAGTGAGTGAATCAGATGGGTGTTACTTTCAGTGAAATTGGCAAAACCAATAAAGGCTGGTAAGCACTGAGAAACTGTGCTCCCACGTGAGACATGACAAAATGGCCATTCAGTTGCACTGAGTGGTAAAGCTGTGCTATTATAAGCAATCCCACAAGTGGCTGCCAGCACTAAAATCACTTGGCCTCCAAATGAATGTGCTTTCTCCAGCCCAGTTTCAAGCTCCCAAGACAGCAAGGATCTCATCATGCCCACCAGGACAGCAATTCCCTTTTCACTCCAGCCTGCTGCCTTAGCTCACTGGGCTTGCTGGCTTTATACTCAGCAAAATCAGATTTCTGTTTGGCTGCATCACCCTAGGGAATTACAAGAATCAATCTTTGAGGCTTCAAGCAGTGAGAAAGGTTTTGGTTCAGATGAAAACACGTAATACTTTTTACATCTGGCTAGCAGAGCCACAGCTTTAAGTCTTGTTGAGTGCTTTGTGAGCAAGGAATGAATGGGTGAGTTTCCAATTAATACTGTTCAACATGAGGAGGATATGACACAGAGGCAACTCTGAATATAAGGGGGTGGAGACAGAATGAATGGCCCTTGCACAGAGGAAAACCAAAAGCAGGGATCTCAGTACCAGGGTAAGGGGTTTAGAGGGTCCCTGAGATTGGAGAGGTGCGAATGTGGAGAAACACTACATGCCCTGCTACGCGCAGTCTGTTGGACCAGCAGATGCAATAAAGTGTATAACCTCCCAATGCTGCTTCCAAAAGCTATTCCTAAGCAGCACAAGCTTTCTCTGAAAATAGGCCACAGTTTTAATAGGTCCTTATTACTGGGGTATGGTTACCAAACTAAAGGCAAAGGACAACTGTATTTTTTTTTCCTCTGGGGATCTAAGAAAGGGGGAAGCCACAGTTAAAAAAAAAACCGCATGAACCTTAAAAGACTTGACAGAAGAGATGCCACTGTCTGGCTGTCTCTGGTAGTCGTATCTGGAGAAAGGCCCTTTCAGTACTGCTCCTGTGTGCTTTAAATCAACCGTCTCTTCAACCGCAATGTTACCCCAGTGAGACACCTCAATGACTCGTGTCATGCTGGTGATGGTCAGGAATGGGCTGTTATTTTCATAGTGCACCTTCAGAGTGTCCTAACAAAGGAAAAAAAGATAAACTGTCAGACCTAAAGCAAGGAGCAAGATCCCCTCACAATGATCCATTCCATGTGCCAGAGAGAACCCTCCCTGGCAGGTGCGTGTGTTCCTGGCCTGCACACAATGTAACTTCATGCTGGACCTGCGATTTCTGTGAAAGCCTTTGCTTCCCACTCTCCAGCTTCTGAGACACATCTTCCACGTCTGGAAGATGCTCTCTGCAGAGCCACAACCCCTTTGCACAGACATTTACCTGGCTGTACGGAGGGATGTCCTTGAAGGGGCCATATTCAATCATGTCCTCAGTGCGGGAAGGGTTGCCCAGCTTGGTGTAACTCTCCACGTTCCTGGAAGCCAGTTTGACACGGGTTGTTTGGGTCTTGGTGACATACGGTGAGTAAAAATAGTGATTTCCTTCAAAGACCACAAACTGCTTCTCGCTTTGGGTGATGTGGGTGGGATAGGGCTGCAAGACGTGCGTGAAAACCATTTCAACAGAGACACGGATCTTGGCTCCTGGGGCCAAAGGAGATGGCAGCTTCACGGAGAAGAATTTCCCACTGGAAGGGAGAAGAACAGGTAAGTCATGTGGGATCTCCCTTGAGGGAGCATTCAGATCCACCCACTGCAACATCGCTTGTGGACAGGCAGCCATGTATCACGTGTATAATGTGTGACTTGGGCAGGTATTTTACCTGCTCCTCCAAGATATAGAGACGTCTTGTCCCAGCAGGCGTGATTACTCTAGTCTGGGGAAGCAGCACAGGATGAACTGTGTCCAGGCACAGTTACAGTCTTTGCTTCACAAAAAAACACTTAGTTCCCTTTTTAGAAGAGGAATGGTGACACACCCCTCCCTAATCCTGCATTTATAAAGCTTCAGCAAGAGTTTTTTCCATTCTTCTCCAGATGACAGGAATGATCTGCATCAAAGGAAGCACGGGCACGAGTCCAGAAGACAAATCACTAACATCTTAAGCACCTGTTCCCACAAAGTTTATTCATTCTCAGATTTTTGCCCACAGGATCTGAAATTAAGGAACGACCAGAATGGGAGGAAGGTTTTGGATGGGAGTTCTACAGAATGATTGAGACTCCACCAAATCTGTAAGGATGCACTGGACAGACCGAGGTGATGCCAGAAGTGAAGATACTTCATGTCATGCCTGGTGGCCCGAGAGCAGGATCATATGAGACATGCTGGCATGTCAGAAGCCAAGGTATACCCTGGCAACTTAACTCCACAGCTACTGTACTCTTGAAACCCAGCTGCACTGGGCTTTTGACCCACTTTAAACGCACCCCTCAGCTCTCATGGCTCAGAAAACACCTGCCTGCCCAGCCTGCAGCACCTGCATAATAGTCCAAGCTTGGCACTACAGAGCCTGATGCAAACAGCAGCATCCTCTCTCCCTGCAGCACAAGAGCCTGTGCTGGGCCACAGTGCCCAGTGCCCTGTGGTGCTCTCCACACAGCCACAGGGCACTAAACTCTCTGGAGTCACCACTGCCAACCATCTGCGAGCTCAAAAGGGAGTGATGGGTAAGAGCATGACCAAATGCTTCTCTCACCTGGTGTCCCTTAATAAGGGGCCAGGGCATTACTCAAGGCACTGAGTACAATAGACTAAGCACAGCTAAGAAAGAAAACACTCATGATCTCCAGGTACGTGGAACTGGGGTAGTATCTCTGCTTCACTGTGAGGACAATTATGAACCCCCCATGCACAACTCTACGTGTTGACCTTAGAGGGTGATACTCACCTTTTGCCCTTAACTTTAGTCTCTTTCACTTCCAAGGTGTTCTCCTCCTCTTCCTCACCTTTCACCTGTTCCCAAACAAGATGGATCAGTGTGCTGCTACTTAAAAGACTTAACACATCCCAGGCAAAGTCTGTACAGTCCCTATATGGAGTTTTTAGGGGGGATGTCCCTCAGAAAGTACAAGCTTATATATAACTAATTTATTAAGAAAAAAAATTTTTAAAGGCCTTTTCATAATGTTCATGAATGAATACAAATTGCAGTGTGGTCAGTGTGCAAAAACAGATGCTGGAGGTTTCTGGTAACTCTCATGTTCCCATGTTCTCTCAGCCCGCTTCCCAAGCCAGCACAGTCACCGTAACTTGCACTAATAAGAATATTGAACAAATGCTTTTTTGATTTCCCTTGTGACCGGGGAGTGAGCATGCCGCGGAAATATGGCTTGACCAGTTAAGATACACTGCAGAACTCTGTACACAGATATACTATAGAGCGCTGCATGTACCTCCTAATGCTGTATGCAGAGTTTATAAAGTGTCAATACTTCTGAGGCTAGGACAGAAGTATTGTCCCACTGCTCCTCCGTGTCTCCTGGGGGTATGGGCCGGGCCCCCCGTCCCGGCGCTGCCTGGGGCTGCCAGCCCTGCTCCGGCCGTGCTGGCGGTGACTCCCGCCCAGCCCTGACGGTGTGAATCGCCCCCCTCCTCGCCTGCCAGGCCTCCCACCCCCG
>VWZT01003763.1:192231-222442 GCA_013397055.1 Pachycephala philippinensis | reverse complement strand
TGGCAACAGCGATTAACGCTGGGCAGGGCCCGCTCCCTCCCGCAGGATCCCGGCAGCAGCCCCGGTGAGGCGGTACCCCCGGGCTGCTTGTGATGGGCAAGAGCCGCCCGGACCTGCGGGGGTAGCGGGCACCTCGCGCTGCAGGGATGTGCAGGTGTCACTGTGCCCTCCCGCTGCCTGCCAGGCTCTGGGGCGGGCATTCCCTCTGCCGGGGTCACTTCAGGAGGTGGTTTGTCGCTGGGGTGAAGGACGGAAGGTGAGGGACGGGCTGTGCAGTGATGCAGTGCCCCGGTGCCACGGGACCGCCGTGGGATTTAGTGCCCATCTCTCTGATAAGTGCTGTTGCATTTTTCCTCCTGACCCTTTAAGGTCTGGCAAATGTGGTGCCAGGACCCACCTGGGAACAGTACAGTTCTGAGGTCCACGATCCTGTCCTCAGTGGCAGTGAAATCTGGCGAGGAATTGTCACTGGCCACTCAGCACAATAAGGGAGTTTCCATCTTCACATGGAGCAACTCCTCTTTCTCAGCTTGTTTTTGGAAAGGGAAGCACTTGCTGGTGTATCTGTGTAGGAGACTGTTGTTCACATAGAGTTTAAACCTGGATTTTAAAGCTTAAGTTTTGCAGGATCTGCCACATACAGCAGGAAGTTGAGGATCTGACTGACAGCAACAAGAGGGGGTCATTTACAGATTGGCAGCTCTTTTGCTCCCTCCAGGAGCCCTGAGTTCAAGCAGTGAGATAATGCAGATTTCTCACCAGGTTACTAAATTTTTGAATCCGCCAGCAAGGACTTTTCCTGGATCATATTCTGTGAAGTGCCAGCTGGGATTTATGTTTCTCCAGCAAAGGCACCTCTGAGCCCCTGCCTGGCTGAATCAAAACCTCTGACCCAAGCCCAGCTGTTCATGGACCTTGGCATGTGTGGACATGGTGGTCAGCAGTGGCCCCTTCCCCAGAGACAACCTCATCATGCCCTGCCAGATGGCTAGTGGTGATTCCTTCCCGTCACAGGTCTCCCAAAGAGAGGGAGCATTAACCCCTTGTGACCAGCATTGGTCTGCAGCAGTGTATGCAGTCACTGTCCTGATAAGGAAAACATCAATGATCAAGGAAAAAAGAAACATGACGATCTTTTGATGATTTATTCTTATTCCTTTCTCTGGAGGCTTGGGCTTCTCATACATAGCTCTCCTGCCTGCCTGCTAAGAAATGCTTGATATGACATTTGTGTTGTTTTTTCCCCAAGTCAGCGAACTGATCCACTCCAACAGAAAGGATGGCAGCCAGTGGCTTACTTAACTCCACACAGGTCACCCAGAAAGCAGCTAAAATACAGCCTTAGCCCCCAGAAGGCCAGCCCCAGCTCTAATGTTGGTGTCTGAAGCAATTGGGCAGAACAGATGTTCCTCAGGCTGGTGTTGTGCAGGGGTAGGTGGGATAATGCATCTTCTGTAGCCTCATTCCTCACAGGTTGGTTGAGAACTTTACTGAAGGAGACAAACCCAGAGAGAACCTGTTTATCTAAATAAAGTAAGAGATGCTGATTTCTATTTGCCAGAAATTCAGGCAGCGATATGGAACCACCCCTGAGTGCTGGAACAGAATAACTGGAGCTGTAACACCCACTTAAAGCATTTCAGTTTAGGATCGTGCTTTGCGAGGCATACCTTCAATTTGGTGGCTCAGAGATTTGCAAACAGTGAGTCATAACTCCCTGGGGTCAGAAATGCAGCTGCTGAGGAACCAGGCATTGAAAAGTGTTGTCCAAGATAAAAGCAAAGCAAACCTCACTGCCCACACACCCTTATCCTTCAAGGCTGAGTATCTTTGTCACAGTCTTTGAAAACATGCACTCAAAATTATACCAGCTTCTTGTGGTTACCATTGATACGGGATTTGCTTCTCCTTTTAGAGCAGACAAGAGGGGATTGCGAAAATCTGTCACTTGAAAAGAGTTGAAGCAGATAGATCTGAAGCTAATATGCAACACCCTGTGCTTGCAGAGAGGTGCCTGGCGTTTGAGGTGGGAATCCTGCTGTGGGACATGTCTGTGTCCTTCCCGTGGAGGGTCCCAGAGGAACTCCCTAGACCTCTGCAGACAACCCCTGTCTCTCAGGATTCAGGATGGAGCTGCAGACCCCAGAGACCGTGCTGCATTGCAGCCAGTTTGGTTCCTACCCCCAGAGAGCTGTCTTTGGGACATCTTTTGGCACTGACTCACTCTTAAGGAAGAAGCAACATGCAAGTCACCTGTCCCACAAAGTGTCCCACTCACAGAGGTCACGTGCCACCGGGCTCCTGTCCCATGACACATTCTGGGTGCAACAACAGCATGACACGGCCACCTTTGCCACAAAACGCCTGGATGCAGAGCTCACGTGGCTGGTCCACCCCATCGCACAACATCCCTTGCAGAGAGGAGCAGTGGCACCAACTGTGGGTCCTGCAGAGTGTTCCAGGCTTTGCCAGCCATCAGCCTGTCCTGCCTGCCCTCATGGCTTCAAAGCCACTAATGGCATGAGCTGAGAGCTCTCAGGCTCACCAGATGTTCACTGTGAAGGCTTCAGTGCTTGGTAAGTAACAGCTCACAGAACCTGCTGCTTTGGTAACACACTCCTCATGCAAAACCTCTATCCCTGAACGAAGGCCAGTTCTGCAAAGGCCTGTGCAGTTCTGTGCTGGCTGTTCACCTCTCTCTGTACCTATTTTTATACCATTCCTACAATTTAAAAAGCCTTTCAGAAATGTCTGTGTTTAGAGGGACATGGATCTGACTCACTCTGGCCTCAGGGAAGTTACTTCACTCTCTGGATCATCTTCTCCACTTGAGTATGAGAGCAATCATATGAAATTACCTGGCATACCTCCAACGCAGCTGTAAAAAAATAATTAGCTGGTATTTAGGACTGGCTGTAAAAGTGGGAAGGTGGTGGTGGTGTTGGAGAACCTCTGTAGCTGGGGAGGCAGGACAGCTGGGAGACCTGCAGGAGGCTCAGGTGATTGTCACTATTTATGTGACAGCCTCATGGGTTTATGGTTATAAATAGGATGTGGATGCCTCTCAGGCCCTGAGCACAAAGTCTGGGACACGAAAACACCCCTTCCCTTGTGACACTTGACTTTTCCATGGGCTTTCGTTTCTACCAGTCTAGGCCCAGATAACTACAGTAAGCACAAAGCCGTGTGGTGCCCAGCTTACACCATGACCAGCAGCACGGGGTTGTTTCTCCCTGCCTGTCTTGCCAAGGCCAGCATAGATACTTGTCTAAGGATGTCCCCTGTGCTCAGCATGTTGTCCACAGCCTCTCCAGGAGGCTGACTCAAAGGCAGAGCAGGTGTTTGGACCTTCTCATCTCAGGGAGCGAGGTGGCATCTAAGGGAAGGTGCCAGCATTGCCACCCCCCAGTATCAAAGAGATGACAACTCTGCAGTGGTCTTGTGGCTGTTGCTGTTGAACAGGCGGAAGCTGTCAAAAGAGTCCAAAGCAATTTCTTTTATGTGTCTCTTGTCTCTGGAGTGAGGGGACTTGGCACAATTGGGGCTTTGCAGCACTGCAGGTCAGCCCCACCCTCCCTGTGGGGCTCAGGCTTCCATGGCTGCATTTGGACCCTGTACCAGTGCTTTGTCTTTAAGATGTTCATCCTCCAGCAGATGCATTTCCTCAGTGAGCACAGACGTAATCCCTGCACTGTGTTCAATGTCCTCTGCACCACAGATTGGAGATCTGCCATGAGATAACGTGATTGCAGTTGCTTCCTATAGTTGGTATCTGGTGATCAAGCCTTGTCCAGATCTACCTTTTCATTTTCATGTGATGCTGCGCTATGACTTGGAAACTATCAGAGGATTGCAAAGGTGAAAGCATTAGTAGATTACCAGAGCAGTATTTGTACTGCAGGCAGGGATTAGGGGACAGGGCAGGCAAAAGACTAGGGCTATGTTCTTGCAAGAGAAAATACATAGGTGGTCATGCAATAGCAGATTTCTAATGAACAAAATGCCAGCAGAAGCAAGGGGAATCTGCTTTAGACGAGATAAATCAAAGCATGACAAAGCTTGGAGTACCAAAGCAACATTTTGTGTGTTTGCTGCATTTAAGTTCCCTTTTTTAATTTTCGTATGTTAGATCATTATAATGATAATTTGAGGAAGCTGGTCTGGAAGGCCAAAGGTGACAAGGGAAAGCATTGCACAGCCAGCTGAGAGAGGACAGCTACACACAGGAAGCTCTGAACAGTCAGTTTTCACCAAGGCACAGCCACTGTAGACTGGTGCTACATCTTTCTGGGCAGAGAGGCAAAGAAGGGTCCCAGGGCTGTGCCCAGCGATAAGGAGGAGGGACTGCAGGACTTTGAAGGGCTGAAATATGCTGGACAAGTACCAGGGGAATAAGGGGACCTCCCGAAGCTTTTAATGTCACAGGTGGCCAGGGGTGGGGTAGCTGTGTGTCCACAGAAGAGGGTGAATACATTAAGCACTGTGGGGAATGTCAGATGCTCTCAGCTCATGTCAAGGATCTGTGGGTGCCACAGCTGAGGTGATGTTCTCCCCTGGGCCTCTCTGCAGGTGTTTTTGTACTGCTGTTCACTCCGTCATCTCACGGATGAGAAGGGAAAGGGAGGGGCCCTTTTGGTCCAAGGACAAAAGCAAAGAGGTGGTGTGAGACATATAATGTTTTATTGTCTCTAATTGGATCAGGAAGATTAGTAAATAGAGATTAGGTGACACAAAAGGAAGAAAATCAAATCAGGAGACATTCTCACTTCCTGGTTTAGAGGAATGAGTGCATGAAATAGGTTGAGGTTTCTGCACCAGTAAATTTCTAAAGATTAGAGATCCTTAGAGATCCCCTCAGCTGTGTGAAGGCCCCTCAAGGACAGAGAATGGATTTCTTCAGAGCAGTGTTAGTGATTGGGAACGATTGGCATTGGGTTTCAAACTGATCCGTTTTTACGGCTTTTCATTGGGTTTTGACATTTTACAGTTTCCTTCAGAGGCGGCTAAAACTCAGTGTGCTGGGCTGCTCACTGCAGCACGCTCTGGTGTCCCCCAGGGCACGTGCTTATTTTGATGGGGAGGGGGATCGTGTGGAGCCACAACTCAGTACTTCCATTTGCCACCTCGTTACCACCATCCTTCTACTTTCACTCTGCCACTGTGAATGTAGCTCCCATCCTGGATTGCAGGGACGTGTCTGCTGCCACTGGTCCTCCAGGGTGCCAGGATCTGTATGTTCTTCCAGGCAAGCAGGATCTTCCCTCGTCAGCTTAAGAAAATGCCGTGTTCCCACAGAGGATCGGAAAACATCTGTTGGTCATGTCAAGAGCAAGTGGCACAGGAACTTTTTGTGAAGTTCTGCGTAACAAAGGTCTGTAATAGGTGGTGCCAGGATTGCTCTGCAGTACAGGAGGAAATTTCACTCACAGTTTTTGTTTGCTTTTCATATTGTGTAAAAAGAAAATTTTAAAAAAAGAAACTTTTATGAAAAGAGAGCTGAGGAACACCCAGTAATTTGCCATTAATGTCTGCCCATACCAGCCCAGCATGTGGGTCTCCTGTTAAAGGCAATTGGCTGGGACAAGCCAGTGCTCTGCTCCACCAGCTGCTGATGTGCTGAGGGCTTTTCCTCTTTTGTCCAGTCTGCATTTTAACCGGTACCAGGTTTTTCTGCAACTCTGCATCCAGTGGGGCACCCTAAAGGCACTAATAAACTGTTGCTACAAGTTCCCTTCTCTGGAGCATCTCTCTCATGAGGAGAGTCTGCGGGAGCTCGGCCTGTTTAGTCTGGAGAAGACTGAGAGGGGATCTTTAATCCATACAAATTTCTTAAAGGCAGGTGCCAAGAGGATGGTGCCAGACTCTTTTCCATGGTGCCCAGTGACAGGATGAGGAGCAAAGGCCATAAGCCAAAACACAAGAAGTTCCACCTCAAAATGAGGAAGAATTTCTTCACATTGAGGGTGGCAGAGCCCTGGAACAGCTGCCCAGGGAGGGCATGGAGTCTTGGGAGACACCCAAATCCCACCTGGATGTGTTCCTGTGTCACCTGCTCTGGGTGACCCTGCCTTGGCAGGGGGCTGGGCTGGATGATCTCCAGAGGTCCCTTCCAACCCCAACAAGTCTGTGACTGTGATTTTCTTTTTAATGTTGCTGGAAGTAGCCTCAGTCCTTTATTGTCTTCCGTTAGCTTTAAAAAGACTTTTTTTTCCCGTGGATGCTTTCCTGAGTTCACAAATTAACTAACCCACAGCAGTCACATGACTTGAATGAACACATAAGAATATTCAAGTAATTGCTGAGTAACAAAATGAACTTGCTGTCACCACAAAGTAGAAAATACGGTTTTCTCTGTACCACCAGGATAGTTGTTACCCCATGGATTAAGGACCAGAGACTTCAGAGGGTCCCATTTTACTTGCCTGCACTATTGATCTTGGTGCTGGTAATTGCCTGGGTAATCAATCTAAATGGATATTCAACTGGCATCTTCTATCTTCTTTCCTGACAAGTGCTGTTGCTACTACCCCTCTAGATTACAGCTGTGAGTAAAAATTTATAAATATTTAATATATATAACCTAAAATGTAGCCTCTTTATTTCTAATAGTAATAGCTAAGGTGTTTTTTTCACCTACTAATTTAACTGTAGGGAACTCCCTGCTAGTTCTTCAATACGTTTTAGAAGAGACCAAAAAACAGATTTGTGCCTGTGTGTCCCCATCCTTTATTTCTGAAAGCATTAAGGTTTCTCCGGCCCTTTCCTCCTCCCCTCAGCCCAGGGCGTGGTGTTCGCTGCCCTGCTGCGATGGAAGCCCGCGGGGGAAGCAGGTTCCCTCCCACCCCGGGCTCTGTGCGGGCTCCGCTGGTGCCACAAACATTTATTTTCCGACAAACACGGAGCTGGGGCCGGCGTCCCGCACCCGGCCCGGCCCCGGCGGCCCAACATGGCGGCGGGGCCCCCGCGGTCACGTGGGGCCGGCGCGCGGTGACGTCAGGGCCCCGTGAGCGGAAGTTGTCGGGGAGGCGGAAGCGGGCGCGGGAGGCGGCGGGGCCCATTAAAGCCGACGAGGCGGGCGGGGGGCGCAGCGATCGGGGCCGGGCCGCGGCGGCAGCACCAGGTGNCGGTCGCGCTGCCGGCGCCGAGCTCCCTGGAGCCGGGCCCGGCGCTGCCCTCGGGACAATACAGGGGGGTCTCCCCGGGAAGGGGCTCCTCCCCGAGGGCCTTTCCCGGGATGCGCGTTTCACCAGGCCTTTGTGGAGCCTCCTCTGCTGAGAGGCTCGCCGCGGCCCGCGGCATGCCTCCCGGCGAGGGAGCGCATTGTCTGTGGCGTGTGGAGCTGCTGTAGCTCCTCGCCAAGCCTGAAGAGGCTTCGGGGCAGCCGGTGGCCGAGGGAGGGCCGGGGCTGTGGGGGGGCGCTGGGTCGGGACGGTGCAGCGCTGCTCCGGGGCTCCGTGGGGATCGCTTTTAACGTGAAGCGGCAGCCCCGGGAGCAATTAATCTGACCGAAGAGGCGGCCGAGGAGACTGGCAGTTATTGCGAAAGTAGCTGTCGGTGTGTGTAAAGCCTGAGTCAGTCCTGAGAAGTATTGGAGTGGATGTTAGAAGTGCTTTTGTCTGTGAGTGTATAATAAGGTAAATTAAGTGATAGATGGCATTATTGGTTTCCATGTATATAGACTAATAAATATGGAAATGCTTGATGGTTGTACTTAAGACAATTGCACTCCCTGTAAATAAAGGGATTATTTTAGTGGTAAAAAGGGTGTCTTAATCTGAAGTAGGATAGGTGACCTCAGCATCAAAATGAGTATGTCTCACCTAGTAACTCCAAGCGTTTTGTTCTCAAAGCTGGAAATTTCAGCATTATCTTGTGGAAAACTAGAAATGTTTGCTGATAAGCAGAGCTGTTGTGATCTGTGTGTATGAGGTTTTTATATGTAAACTGAGAACACATGACAGAATGAAGTCCTCCCAACTGTTCTTTGTTTGGTACTTGCCAGCATGGAAACTTTAAAGCTTCCAGTACTTGTCACTGGCTGGCCAGCTCTGGCCTGTGCCTAATACTGTGTATCCATGTGGGAATTGGGGCTGTGGGGAGTGGCAAATTCTCTTTTTTAGGGGAATGGTACATAAGTAGCTATTGCCACGGTGTTTGGCTGGCTGTGGTGGTACCAGTGGCGTGTGAATAGGAGCTGCAGCCTGGCTGTGCTTCCAGTAGAACCAGGCTGCTGGAGTCAATGTGCCCTGCTCTCTCAGGAGCTGAATTTGAGGTTAAAGTGGGTGGAGTCATTTGAATATTCCTTGTTAAATAATCAAGGCTCCGTTGCTGTACTTACTCAGGAAGAACAAGTATACTTGTCTCTCCCCCTCCCCCTTGTGACTCCCAACAGCTGACTGAACACATGACTTGCCCTCCACGCACTAATGAGTGGACCCACCATGCCTGGCCTGAGTCCTCAGAATTAAAGCAGCTCTAATACTGTTAACTTTCAAGTGCTGCCTTTTTTTGTTCATTTGTTTGTTTGTTTTTTTCTTTTTTCTTTGTGTTGTTACATTAATACTCTACATCTGGTGTAGAAAAGCTGTTAGATGGGGTTAATCTGAGCCCTCTAAAAGGAAAACTTCTGAGATCGGACAGCAGTTTCTTGTTCTCCCAAAGTGCAGTGCAAAATATAACTGATAAGATGGAAGGGAGTAACTGTTAAACGTTCTTCTTCCCTGTGGTGTTACGCAGTGGTCCCTGTCCTCAAACTCAAATACCCTGATAATAGTTCAGCACAGGATCACAGAATATTCTGAGTTGGAAGGGGTACACAAGGAACATTGAAGTTCAATTCCTGGCCATGTACAGGACACCCCCAACAATCCCACCATGTGCCTGAGAGTGTTGTTCAAGTGCTCTTGAGCTCTGGTAGATGTGGGGCCATGACCACTTCCCTGGGGAGCCTGTTCCAGTGCCCAGTGACCCTTTGGGTGAAGAACTTTTTCCCTATATCCAACCTAGACCTGCTTCAACAAAGCTTCATGGTGTTCTCTTGGTCCTGTCGCTGGTCACCAGAGTGAAGTGGTGGGGAACAGGACACCCTGAGTTGTACCTTCAAGGTGCCAAGTTAAGAATTTAAATAACTGTGTTGGACAGTCTGCACTACAGGTATCCTAGCCCTCCTGCCAAAGCCAGGGAATCAAACTCTTTGAGTAGCACAGATGTGTTAAAACATTTGATAAATCCTTAACTGAAAGTGGCAAATAGACAAGCTCTGCTCTGAAGTGACCTGGAGAAGATATGACTTTGCTTGGTTTGCTGCTCAAAATGAAAGCTTGTGAGCAGGAGGGTTATCAGATTTATTTTCTGCAGCACCTTCTTAAAGCTCATGTTTTAAGACACTTGTATTGGAAGGTTGTGAGAATTACCTGTTGGAGCAAATCTCTGGCAAAGCTTGTCCTTGAGGAAACATGACAATTACAATCAAACCATCTGTGCAAAACTATAAATAGCTCTGTCTCTAACATGTATGGGATTTTGGGCTGACTTCTGTGTGAAAATGAGACTAGTTTATGCAGAACTTAACATTTGGCTGTAAACAAAATTGTCTGTGCTTGATTAGGGTGTGTTTTTAAATGCTGCATCGTGAGAGAGGGTTTGCAGGTACCTGGCTCGAGAATAAGGGCTATAAATAGGGCACTTGGATGTTTGCATTATCTGAAACTGGTAGATGATGTGGGCTCACAGGTACTCACTCACAGGCGTGTCCCTGCCTTTAGAATACAGCAATTTTGTTAGTAACTGAAGTAAATTGAGCCTTTGTGAAACAAGTACAGAACCCTCACCTTGCATGTTACCAGTGTTTCCTTATGTGTTCTGGGCTTCTCACTGGGCTGTGACCTGACCTGCTCTGAAGTCCCTGTTACCAGGGCCTGATGGGCCTAAGATTCCCTTGCAGAGCTGTAGAGTAGTTTAAAGCTTGTTGCCTCCACAGAAGGGAGTCCAGCTAAGACCTTACCTAAATGCTGAACTTGGCTGGGCACTAGCATGTGCTGCTTGTCTGACAGCAGTCTTGCATCCTTCAGATGCTGAAGTACTTCGTTCTTGCACAGCATTGTCTTGATAATTGCAGTTTAATTGCCTGATGAGTTACAGTTGAGTTGGCTTCCCTCTGCAGCTTCCTAAAATGATCTTTTGTAGTTGCTGTGTAACAGTCTGCCTTCAGATATAGCTGTGACCAGAGATTGTGGGGATAAAAGGGTCACTCTGCAGCATCAATCCAAACACGAGCTGTGCATCTCAAAACTGAATTAGGTATGGATAATTGATTGAATGACAATAGTTAATATACCCTGCTTAGTTCTGCAGTGAGGGGCTCGATTGAAGGTCCCATTTCTCTTTAAATGCACCTTGAATAAAGCTTGCGAATGAGCGCCCAAGGTCAGGAACTGCACATGTGCTGCTCAGAAATAGCAGGCGGTGAAGGGATACCCCTGTGTCACATGGTTCCCCTCTGGCTCCCGGCGTGCTTGTTGCTTTTGCTCTCTGTTGGTGGGGATGCAGCTCTCGAGCCCAGCGTGCTGCTGCATTTTGTGCTGGCGGAGATCTGCCCTGGTGATGTCATCGCTGCTGTGAGCGCTGCTCCTGCGAGGCTGCTCCTCCTCTCCAGTGCCAGCAACCAGCGCTGTGTCTGTGGGGGAAGCTTTGTCAACACTGCTGTTGCTACCTCATGGCCAATGACCCTGGGGAGGGAAGCAAGCTCATCAAGGCCACTCGAGTGTGTTGATTTGCAGCTGATCTCAAATAGCCTTGACTTGTCTTGCCAGGAAACCTGTTATTGAGGCCGTGGCTGTCTTCATAGGGCAGTGATGCTGCGGGGGGGGTGCACTGCCTTTGAGATGGGATTGAAGTGTAAACCTGTGGCACTTATGATTAAATCTGTATGATTTAAAGGCACTTGATATAGTGAGTGATTTGCTCTTTCTTCTGCCTAACCACTTAAAATGCCAATTTAAGGTGACTAATTGTGTCTAACTGTACTTGCATGAGTTTCAAGCAGAAATTGTTAAATCAAGTTGAGTAGATCCTCTTAATGTCATTTAAAAAAACAGTATTTTTCTTGAGTCTGTCCTATATACTGTAACTTGTGTCATTTGACAGACAAGGTGGACTAGTGAAGTGGTGAACAAAGGTGGAGCTGCCTTCAGAGCCAACCTGCCTGGCATACCTGGACCTTGGTTACTGGGGCTACCAGTTTATCTAACAAGTCTGTGCTGAGCCCTTGAACTCTTTCCAGCTGGAAGCAGAATCCTCTTCAAAGTAACCTGCCTGGTGCTTGCCTCCCTTAAGGGGGCTGAGTCACTCGGCTCCCAGACATGGATAATGATATCTGGAGTCCAAACTGGCACGGTGGTGACAGTGTCTCGAGCATGAGCAGTGAGAGGGTTTTAGCTGAAACATGCCTAATCCTGAACCTTTCCCCCCCGCCTAACAAGATGCCAGTTGCCCACAGAGTTCTCTTAATCTCACCATGCAAGTGAGGTTTTTATTGGACCTTTGTGGAGCTTCATCAAGAGAATAGGTGAAGTGGTAAAGTATTGATGCAGGATCTATGCAAGAGGTATTGAGGGTATGAAGTATGAGTGTGAAACTGAGTATCCACAGTAGAAATTCCTTGTTAGTCACTCACTCAGCTGTCACGACAAGCTACTTGTTACACTCCCATCCTGGTACAGAAATACTTGTCCTTCCTGCTCTGCAAACCACATTAGCATAGTAAGAGGTATTGAGTGTGTGTAGGATCAAGAGTTCTGCTCACAGATCAAGGTGTAGTTCTTAGATTACAACCTGTCCCTAGAGAAAGCTTCCTCTCTAGAAGACTCTTTACTGAGAACAGGACCTCCTGGAAGGAGGAGTAAGGTTTTTGCCATTAGTGTTGGTCTGGTACTTCCTACATCTGCTAGCAGGATCTCTCATCAATATTTCTTCTCTATCAAGTTTCTCATGCTTCAGGAGACAAAATATTCACTCTCAGGTCTGAGTATCAGGTGTAAGTTACAGCATCTGGCAGACCTCCTAAGGGCCGTCATTTGACTTGGTCAAAGTCTCCTTTCAGTCTCTTGTTTCCTGCCCAGCCTCGAGGAACTGTGGCAGCCAGGAGTGGATAAACAAGTCTTGTTTACCACTGACAAGGTCTAAGATCTATGCTTTGCTTACCACTGCAAAAGTTATCTATCTATGTTTCTGAAACCGAAAGCATGACAGGAATGTGTGAAAACATAGGAAACTGTAGTCAAAACTAGAAATTAATCTGAGCACTTAAAAAATACTGTCAGATATGGTAAAAATCTAACAACTCAACTGTTTGTCAGTGGCTGGCCTGGCTAACTTAGAATATTTTGAATTGGACAGCGTTATCTTCTGGACATGTAGATTAAAACCTAGCTGCCTCTGGCACTGTGCTTGTTTTATAGAAAGCAATAAGGGAATTGTCGCTCAGGGTATGGCCTGATGTGAGAACTGTGCCAGGCTCTTGGTATTCATGTCAGGGTTACTAAAACTGTTGGGTGGCTCCACTAGCTGTGTGGCTGTGTGCCAAAAGGCCGACAGACACAACTGTATAAACTGGGCTGTATGAGCACCATAGCTGTGTTCCAGTTGGTTTGAGAGTTATCCTTCTGATTGGAAAGCCGTCCACCAAGGAGGCCGGTGTGGTAGAGGCATCATGGAAGCTGTGCTGGTGTAGCTGCAGCACTTTGCGTAGGCAAGGCCCTTAGTCAAGACACATGGCTTGTTGCCTAGTGTCTCCCAGCAGCCAGCTATGTGCTCAACTCTCCTCCCACATCCTGAGATTGTCTCCCCCAGGGCAGAATAGGGGAAGTTGAGCTTGCTCTGATAAAGGGGGAGGGGTGTTAAAGCAAGCATGCCTGTTCCTGTAACAGCTTCATCCTTGGGGGAAATCTGCTGGGAACTACCTGAAATCCTGTAGGATTTAACAGGGGAACTGCTTCTTCCTGGAAGGTCGGGGCACAGCAATACTGATTCTTGAATGAGGACATGATTTGAGCCTCCAAGAGAAGGGTAGCAGAAGATCTTGAGACACTTGCTATCAGTCTGTTAGGGTATGTCTGCCCAATTCTGGGAGAAGGATATTCTGTGGTGTAAGGGCCATTTAGCTGCTGGAGGAAAAGGTGGACTAAAACTTCATGACTGGAAATATCCAGCTTTCAGTGAAGCTTCTGGGTATGGCTTTCTTGCAATGCAAGACATTCAAGCTGTCTTCCTATAAGCTGAAGACTTCTACTTCAGCAGCCCTGGCTTTCTTTCTGGCAATCCTGGTCTTGTTAGTGTGTGGCATTAGCTTCAGAAGGATCTTCCTGGACTCCTCCCCTGCCATAGCTGCAGTCTCCCATACCTGCTACCCACTGTGGAGATGATGGGAATCATCCTCAGGTTGTGGAGGAGCAAAGTGATCCACCCAAGGTGGCTGCCCAGCATAGCTGGCTGCATCCCTGGGGACATTTTCTTCAGTCCCTTCCCTCCATCTCTTTGGCTCAGGGTGATTATTACCTGGAAGATCCTACATGTGCTCCTGTGATCTTAGGCTAAGCATCAGTCTGGGCAAAGCAGTGTTCCTGTAGACAGCAAGAAATGTCCTCCAGACCTTTCCCACTGCTCCTAAGCACACTGTTGGTCTGACTGAACATGGAGAAACATCTGCCATGGTACTATAAGCAAACACATTTTCATGCTTGTTTTGCTCCCACTTGCAAACCATGTAGTCAGATCAACATGATGCCTCCTCATGAGAAGGTGGCTGTTGTGATATCTAAACCAGTACAGATGAGAGATCAGTTTTTGGCACTAGGGGTGGGGTCTAGTCCTATGTAGTTTGGACTTTTCTAGGGTACAGTCACAATTCATTATGGCAGTTTTACAGCCAAAAACTTGTTCAGTTCCACAGCTAGTATTTAAACTTTGTGCGGCATAGAACAACTCTGATCTGGAGAAATGCCAGGAGGTGTAACAGGGCTGTGAATAAGTGAGGCTTGGACTGAAGAGCTTGGCTTTGAGAACTTGGGCTTTGAGCCTGACTGATCATATGCATCAGTGCCTTTCAGAAATGCAGTGCTCTCCAGATCTCAGCCCTAAGGGAGCCACAGCTGAGCTGAGATCTCAGGCAGGGCAGACCCCTTCTCATGTGCAAGTCCTGTGATTTCATTGCAGACATGGCTCCTACCAGTGGCATTGCTTCTGCCTTCCCTGTGTTGTCTGGACTCTGGCAAGCTGGATGTTGGCATGTCCTCTTCCAGTGAGCTCTGAGTCCTTGCCCACGTCAGGGATGTGTGGTAGAGCCTTCAGCTGAGGATTGAGGGAATGTCCTGAGGCAAGCTAAAACCTTACTACCACTGATAGGAGTGTCCTACCCAGCACTGACTCTAGAGCTTCCTTGATCACACCAAGAATCTATTGTGCTCAAAACTGTTCCAAAGCTTCTGTTTCCCAGCTGGGTTTTCTGCCTGTTTCTCCAACCTACATGTTGCCCCATCATTCTCTTCCTTTAGCACTGAACTGTCTTAAGAGCATGTCACCCATGAACAGGACGCAGCAGAATATTTGTGTAGGCCTGGTGTCAGCTCCATCTGGGAGCTACTTCAGACCATGTCAGTTGGCTTTTAGCATCGTGTCACACTGGTTTGGTGCCCATGTTGAAGCAGACAGTGAACAGAACTTGCAGCCATGTGGCTGAGCTGCTGCTGGTTCCTGAGCTTTGCTCGGTTCTAGAGCAGCTGCTCCAGCACTGGGGGCTGCAACTCCACCCTCAAAAGGAGGTGGAAACTTACTGCAGACAGCTGTAGTCTAAAAAGCCAATTCCTCTGGGATACTGAAACATGTTCTAAGATTCTATTTTGATCTGAGCCATGCCAGTCTGCTAGCAGGCATCTAAAGCTCTAGGCTTTTCCTCAAGAAGGTGGAGCTTTTGACACAGGACTTTCTGATGGGGGTGGGATACACTGGACAGCATATTTACACCTGACAGCTTGCTATATAATGTTTTACACAAGGTATCAAAAATTAATTTGTAGCTGAGGCTTCCAGCTCTGTGAACAGAGGTAATTTCTGCCTCACAGGGCTGTCTGGGAAAGGTACCAACTGGACAGAAGCCTGTTCTTGGTGGAGGTGCAGTAAGTAGTAGGCAGCTGAGCTGCTCCTATTGAGGAGGGAATAAGGAGCTGTGCTTGAGCTTTTGGCTGGGTACCAGCAGGAGGGAATATATTGGTTAGAACAGCAACATAAACCTGTTGGGAAGAAGGAGGTGGAAATCAGTTTTGAGATGCTACTGATAGAACAGCAGCTAGAGTGTACCCTTCAGTGAAGCTGTCACAGGAGTATCTTGCCAGCTGCTTTTGGTGTGGGCTCTACTTGAACTGACTCCTGCTCTGGTGCATCTGTGAGGCCTGAAGGCACCTCTTATTGTATGGACTGCAGGAGCCCATTGCCCTCAAAACCAGCCTATTTACAGAGAGCAGTTCTTGCAAGTTGTCAGCCTGAATGACAAGATGTTCCTGATTTCCTTTTTAGACACAGCACGTGTCCCCACTAAATGTGAGGCTTTCCTTGATGGTATCTTCCAGTGAGCTGGGGAAGCTGAGCTCCTAATAGTCCTGTCATGGGAGTGGAAGAGAATTCTGTCCTGCTTGTGCAGCCTTTGTCAATGCAGGACTCAACCTGCTGTTTTAACTTTCTATGCTTCTGTAGAAGTCCTCAGTGTGAGGATGCTGGATACATGTTCCACCTGTAGAGCACCCAAGTTTGGTAAGGAAAATATGCAGGCTCTGTAGCAGTCAAAAACATCAAAGGCAGCCTTATTTCTGGTTTCTTCCTTGAAGGCAGCTTGGCATCTCTTATGCCATGTTGATATGAAATTAATAGCCCTTGCTGATTGTCCTCTGGCTACTGCTGTGTTTTTGCCCAGCTGAAAAGATCGGACTTCTGTCCTCCTTGTGGGCTGTTGTGTCACTCTCAGGAGGATGCCAGTGACATGTTAAAGGTTGGTATCGGTTGGTCTCAGATTTGTGTTGAACTGCTCAGGCAGTTATTTGTAGCTTTGCATTGGCTGACACCTTGTTAGCAATGTCTGTGTGACCAGTTAGTGGGAACCAAGATGTTGTTGAATTCTAACTGGTAGAGCTCATTCAGCCCAGTGTGGGGCTCTGCTGCAGTTGGAGTTTGAGGCTTCAGTACAAAGGGTGTCTGTACCACTTGGACATTCTGCAACCAGCAACTGTGATTCTGGTCAACTAATGGCAATAGAAGGCTATGCATTTCCTCAGGATGAGGCCTTGCTTTTTCAGAGTATCTGAAAAATTGTAGCAAATTCATGTATCTACTCAAAGCTTTAGCTAAAGGGTGGCAAGGTACAGTGTGACCATGGGGCAAGTGGTATGTGCCAGGCTGTTTGGTGTGCTTCACCCTCTAAAAACAGGATAAACATTCAGTGACCATCTAATTTCAGTGGCTGAAGATCTAAGCAGACATAAGCCCTTGAGGTGCCAAACATGCTAGGGAACTTGCTACTTTTAAGAGGGAACTGCTTCAGTCTGACTGAGCTGGTCCTGAATCATATTTCCAGCTTCAGTTTCCTTGAAAAATTGCAGAACCCGGTGAGGGGGGAGGGAGGGAATAAAAATAGCTCTCTGTAGTACAGAGACATAATGCTCTGCAGCCTCCCCCATGCAAGAGAACAGTGAGTAGAGGTGCTGTTTCTGTGTCAAAAGTGCACTTAGCTGCATTTTGGGACACTTTTCCCGCATTTCAGGACAGAAGGTTCTTCCAGTACACAAGGGTGTCTCTGGTCACTGTGGCGAGCGTGCTGCCGTGTGTGGTAGCCCATAATGGAGACCTGATCTGTCCACAGCAGCTTGTTCATGGTGGGTGTTTTTGCTAAAGTCCTGTGGTATAGTGGGCAAATGGAAGCTCTGCTTATCAGCCACAGCACCCAGAACAGAGCAGCAGTGCTTCAGGTTCAAATACACCTTTTTGTGGGACACCTGCTTACTCTTGTGCTGCCTTCTGAGGACAGGGAAGCAGAACTAGGCATCCATAAGTGCCTCTCTGAGTTTAGCTCTGCTTGATTCCTGCTGCCCTACCACTTTTGTGCCTTGTTGGTGTGGTGTTAAATATTCCTGGCAGAGGACACAAGGCAAGAGGTGCTGTCCAACATCCTCACTTCAGCACTGAGCTGGTTTCTGGTGGAAGGTGCAGGTGGCAGGCTGATAGCTGTAGGAACAGGGAACTCCTGGTCAAACATTCCAGCCTCTATAGACATGTTAGAATTGTGACTCAAACTGTTCAATAGCAGAGCTGAAACAGTAAAGACTGCTCAGCAGCTTCAAAACTGGTATGGGTATGCTGCTGCTTAGGCAGCCTTGTCTTCCATGGAAGTGAGATTCCCCCCAGGGCTGGATGCTTTCACACTAAAACTGTCCATGAACAGCTTAGAATGTTCCTTTTGCAAGGCCTGCTTCTGTTAAAGGATAGCTAATCTGAGGTCTGGTGAGCCATCAATGCAAGATACTACTGTTCTTTGCTTGTACCAACCCAATTAATATTAAAATGCCTGCATTGTGACTTGACACATGTGAACATCTCTAAGGAATTCTTAACAATCCATTTCTCCTTTGAGTTAAAGCAGCTGTCTTAATATAGCAAGGGAAAGGACAGTTGTAATGTACTCTGAAGCAACAAGGGAAACCTAATTAGACTTGGCATAGGCTTTATTTGCTCTTGCATCTGAGCTGTAGTGCTATGAAGCTTCATAGGATGGGTTTTGACTCTTTCAGATCAGCTAAGCCACTTGCAGGTCAGGTGTTAGGGATTTTCCCTTGGTGCTCCTGCAGGTGAGCCTTAAAGGTAATAACAGTATTGTGGGAGAGAGCGTGCTATGCCAGCTTAATTTTCTGAGGGTCAGCATATCATTAATGGCTTGTTTGCTTAGAGGATAGGCATTAAAAATGGAGTGGAAGGACTCCTGTCCTGTATTAGAGACAGCTGTGTCATTCCTTTGGCACCAGTTAAGCCAGGAGGAGGAATGATGCTGACTGGTCTCCTGGCTGATGTGGAGTGTCTGGTGGCTCCTGAGCAGGGCTGGCTGGGTGTGCTGCTGTAGGCTGTGTTCTGAACAGTCATGCAGATGACCTCGCTCCAAAAGACTTCATGCAGTGTGAAACAGAGCTGACGTCTTGGATCAAATCTTAACAAACAGGTTTTTCTTCATAATAGCTCTGAAAAAGGAAGTGTTTGTTCAGAAGTGCTCCTAGGACTGGACACAAGCCCCATGTGAGCTCTCACACTGCCATCTGAAGGATGTGTGCCTCAACAGGGTGCTGCTCTGCAGTAATTGTGCCAAATACCAGAAAGCAAGACAAGCCCCATTATGTAGTGCAAAATAGTCTTAGTGCTGAGTCAGTGGGACCCCAGCCTATCTCAACTCACCCAGTTTGTACAGGACCTGAAGATGTTTCCTTGTTGTACTAGGCAAGGAATAGCTCTGAAGTGTTGGTCTGTTTATACCTGCAGTGAGAAGATTAAGAGGGCTTTGCCCATCAACTGACTGGGCTTGAAGGCAGCATCAGTCAGGCCTGGTAGAACAAGGGTGTGAGTCTGGGCAGTGTCCCCTGCTGGTCCCTGGCAGGGCTGGAGTTCCTCACTGTCTCATGGCCCACACCAAGTGCGAAGCTGTGGCAGCTCCTCCTGTGCTATGGCTCACATCCGTTGCATCACCTGGGATGGAAGGTGAGTGTCTCACCTGACTGGTGTTGATGGGGCAGTGACAGCCCTCACACTGCTGGGTAGCCTGTCAGCTATGACAAGAAGGCAGTGTCAGCTCTGACTCAGCCCGACTTCTTATGTCTGCAGGTGGCTGCTCAGCTGAGTTACTTCCAAAGTAATGAATCCTGACAGAGCAGTTTTCCCTCCCCTCATAGTGGGACTTCAGGCTATGTTGAACTTGAAAGATAAGCATCCAGTGTGATTTAGTGTTGCAATTTAGGGCTCTGCAAATCCCTCCCTAAGCATGAGAACTAATGCCAGCTTGTCCAAAGCTGCTTCAAATACCAGGAGGCAGTGAGCTGCAGCAGCAAGTGATACTGGAAGCACTCTGAGGAAAATAGAAGCAGTTCCCAGAAGCATGCTGGGTTCTGGCACAGCCACCTCTGGGTGAGTTGTTTTCCTCTGTCCTGAGGAAATCAGGTGACTTGCTCTGGACCTGAACCTATGCAGATGTTTTTCATGACAGTTCAGTGTACACAGCTCCCTTTAAGCTGTTTTAAAGCTCTGTTCACTTGCTTCTTGCTCCATCTGGGCTGCTTGTGCTGCACAAGTCTCTGGCTTGTCTGGCGAAAGTGTCACTTGTTACTTGCTTTGCAAACACAGGAGGTGCAGACTGCTTGAAGGGGCTTCTGTGGTCTGTTCTCCCCATGGCTATAGGAGAGACAAGCTATGGTGTGTGGATCTTGGCAAGAGCAGAAGCAGAACTAAATGTTGGTGTTGTTGACAACTTTCAGCTGGTTCTATCTTGGTGAGCATAGCTGGGCTGCCAGCTGGATCAGTGAACAATGCAGTCCACTGGAAAAGAGAGGTGTTTACACTTGGAGAAGCTGTCCTGCACACGCTGTCTGGCATCTGCTAACACCCATCTCAGGGCAGCATGAGCCCTGTGGGTGACCTGTCGCTGCTGCTCACTCCACAGCCCTTGGCTGTTACCTCCTCAGCACTGAGTCCTGTTTAGATGCATCTCAAGGATCTCATGAGGTTATTCAGGAAAAAAGCCCAGAAGGGTCAAAGCCCAACTAGCACTTAATCTGGGTACTGCTGTAAAAGACAATAAAAAGTGTTTTTATACGTTGGCAACAAAAGGAGCGCTAAGGGGAATCCCCATCCTTTATTGCATGTGGAGGGAAACAGTGACAAAGGATGAGGAAAAGGCTACAGGAGTTAGACACAAACTCAAGACTCTGTGGCCAGATGAGTGGATGCTGAGGGAACTGGTGGAAGTGCTCCCTGAGCCCCTTTCAATCCAGCAGTTGTGGTGATGGCTTAGGTTTTAACTTTTATATTTTTCAAATTCTGTATTCCTAGTGTGTAACTCTGCAGTGTCCTGTAGCCTGTGAGCTGCTGCTCTCTCATGCTGAGACAGACAGAACAAAGCCTCTCCAGGCTGCTCTCCAAGGACACCCAGCCCGGCCTAGGCCCAAAATGTGTAACCCAGCATCTTGAGAAGGGGGGCAAGCTGAGGGGAAATTCCATCATTAGCTAAAGTTTAGTTGCTGAAATTGGGCTGATATGCAAATGGACCAAAGCTATAAAAGTGTGAAGAACTCGTGACTCGGGGTCCATCTTGGGTGTAGCCTTTGGCCTGCCCAGGGTGTGCCTCTGAAGGCCTTTCAAATAAATATCCACCTTTATTCCCTTACTCCTGTCTAGTGTCTGTTTCTAGGTTGGCCTCTTTAGGCATCAGTGGCTCACTGAGGAGGTCCCAGTGGACTGGAAATTAGCAAATGAAATGTCCATCTACAAGAAGGGTCAGCAGGAGGATCTGGAGAAGGCCTGTTAGTGTGACCTTGGTGCCAGAGAAGGTTGTGGAGCAGATATCTTGAGTGCCATCATGCAACATGTACAGGACAACCAGGGCATCAGGCCCAGTGAGCATGGGTTTAGGAAAGGCAGGTCCTGCTTGACCAGCCTTGTCTCCTATGACAAAGTGCCCTGCTTAGTGTACTGGTGAAAGGCTGTGGATGTGGTCTGTCTGGATTTTAGTAAAGCCTTTGGCACTGTTTCCCACAGCATTCTCCTGGAGAAGCTGGCTGCTCATGGCTTGGACAGGTGCACTGTTTGCTGGGTAAAAAACTGGCTGGATGGCTGGGCCCAGAGAGTGGTGGGGCATGGAGTTATGTCCAGAGGGCAGCTGGTCACCAGTGGTGTTCCCCTGGGATCAGTACTAGGGCCACTCTTGTTTAATGCTTTATCAATGCTCTGGCTGAGGGGATTGAGGGCACTCTCAGTAAACTTGCAGGTGACTCCAAGCTGGGTGGGAGCATTGATCTGCTGGAGGGTAGGAGGGCTCTGCAGAGGGATCTGGAAGGGCTGGATCAGTGGGCCAAGGCCAGGGGTGTGAGGTTCAACAAGGTAAAGGGGAATCCTGCCTTTGGGTCACAACAACCCCCTGCATCTCCAGGCTGGGGGCAGAGTGGCTGGAAAGCTGCCTGGCAGGAAGAGATCTGGGGGTGCTGGCTGACAGTGGCTGAACATGAGCCCAGGTGTGCCCAGGTGGCCAAGAAGCCCAGTGGCACCCTGGCTGTATCAGCAATAGTGTGGCCAGCAGGACCAGGGCAGTGATTGTCCCCCTGTACTGGGCACTGTTGAGGCCACCTCAGATCCTGGGTTCAGTTTTGGGCCCCTCACTACACAAAAGACATTGAGGAGGTGGAGTGTGTCCAGAGAAGGGCAATGGAGCTGGGGAAGGGGCTGGAGCACAAATCTCCTTGGGAGTACATGGGGGTGTTTAGCCTGGAGAAAAGGAGGCTCAGGGGGGACCTTATGGCTCTACAACACTGAAAGGAGATTGTAGCCAGGTGGGAGTTGGTCTCTTCTCCCAGGTAACAAGTGACAAGATGAGGAAACAGCGGCCCCAAGTTATGCCAGGGAGGTTTAGATTGGATATTAAGGAAAATTTCTTCACCAAAAGTACTGTCAAGCACTAGAGCAGGCGGCCTAGGTCAGTGGTGGAATCACCATTCCTGGAAGTGTTTAAAAGCCACATAGTTGTGGCACTGAGGGACATGGGTTAGTGGTAGCTTGGCAGTGCCAGGTTAATGGTTGGACCCATTGGATGATCCTAGAGGCCCTTTCCAGCCCTGTGGCTGTGAGCTGGGTGCAGTCCAGCAAGGTATAGCTGTAGGTGCCTCACTACTACAGTGGCAGCAGGGGTGCTTCTGCAGTATTCACTGACTGCAAAGGCTAAAGCACTTCATGTCTAACCCTCAAAGCTTGAGATTATTAAAATCTTTTGCAACTGGACTGCATCTATCTAGTAAGAGAGTTTTTCCAGCTTGGAGCCTCCTGTAGTAGTGGGGTGAAGTGGGTGCAGTTATCTAATGCCTTAGGCTGTTGTGTATCCCAGGAAGCACATAGGATCAAGCTGCTTGGAAGACATAAATCCCTGTTGTAGAAGCGAAGGCCTCCTTAGCTGTGAAAATCAGGAATAGCTCCTGAAGAGTAGGAGTTGTGCGCTGCAATGAATGTGGTGTAGCAGGATGAGAATTTTAGGGTAAGCAAGTCCATATATAAGAGCTTAATACCAAAGCCTGTTTTCAAGGATCTTTGAAGTGAAGTAGCACAGCTATAACCATCTTGTGGCTCCTCTTGCTGTACTGAACCTGCAGGGCTCCTTCAGGAAAGCCAAGGAGTCCTTGTGTTGTGGAGCAGGTTAGTACCAAAACAGGGTCTGTGATCTGATCCAGCACATAAGAGTGGTTGGCCCACCCCCTCCCCAGAGGTGTGGAGAAGGGCCTCCTTGTAGGAAGGGTGTGCTCAGCCAGCGGAAAGACCTTGTGCTTGCTCTCGCCATGCTAAAGCACATCCAGAAGTGTATTCAGGCCTGCTGCAGCTGATGAACTTGTAGCTGCCTTACTGGTCTGAAGGAGACATGGGAGCAAATAAGTGTGGAACTCTGAAGCTCAGCTCCCTCTTGCTGATTGGACCATTGGTGGCCTGTTTAGAGCTTGCTGCCTGTAAAGCTTTTCAGTTGCAGGCTGCAACTGAACAAACAACTCATCATCTAACGGAGTAGATGACCATCAATAGACTGAATGTTGAGGTTTGTCACTGTAACCTTACTACACCAAAGCTGAGGTGGCAGTAGTCAGCCTCCTGTGCCCTCAGAGAAGCCACAGAGTCTGGTAGCAGTTTGCTTTGTAATTCAGGTGCCCTGAGTGGCTGTTGCACCTGCTTCAACCACAGTATGTCCTTGGGATTCGGTACTTTCACAAAGCACAGCTGCTAGAGAAAGCTACCACTTCTGCAAGCTCATGATGGAGGAAATGTTTATCTTTTTTTTTTCTCTTATTTTTTGCTGGGAAACTACTGAACAGCACAAGAAAGCTTGAGTGTGATATTGGACATGTGCCTGCTTACCTCTCACTTTGTGGCATGTGTAAGAATTATTAGGCTGTGTTGGAAGCTGGTATGATTTACTGTGCTGCCTCAAGTCCAGGGAGATGGCCTGGGCTAGCATATCTACCAAGTGGCCTGGAAATAGGATCCAGAAGGGTTTTTGGTACAGTAAAGGAGAAGCTCTCAGTTCATCTACCTCTTGGTATTAAATTGCCACTACTGGTCTGACATGGCCCAGCCTGTGCAGTGGGCAGACACCTGGTTAGTGCTGAGTGCAGCCTTGACTTGGAGTCTGGTTTCAGGGGTGCTGAGCCCTGGCTGTCGCTGGCTCCTTGCTCGGAGTCAGGTTTCTCAGACTTCAAACTTGCTGCTTGCTTTCTTGAGGAATGACATAACTAATGGTTTGTGATAGGATTGTTCTTCCTTTCTAGTGTGAAAGATGACTTCTAGGAAGAAAGTGTTACTGAAAGTCATCATCCTTGGAGACTCTGGGTAAGTGGAGGAGCCTTTAAACTGCTAATCTGTATCTGTCTAGAGCAGTGCTCTTGAGTAGTGGGAGCCTGGATGCACTGGAAGAAATCAGCAGTGCTGGGAGGAGAGATTTTACAGCCCCTGATAGCTGTTACCTCACAGGTGTAAGAACTCTCCACTGCCCTCTGTCCTGAATGTGTCCCTGCAGTTTAGTATCTTGAAGTCCTGCCACAATATTAAATGGGGAAAATGTGGTGGGCAGACCACTGGAGTAGCAGAGCTGAATAGCATTCTGCAAGGAGGACGTCTGCTGTTGGAATGAGTGTTTCACTTGAAAAAAAAAAAAAAAAAAAGAAAAACCCCAAAACCACTAGTAAGCATTCTTAGGTGACTTCTTAAAATTCTGTCTCTGTCAGAGACACAGTCTGTACCCAGCCATCTGCTGTGCTTCTCTGCGCTGGCTGGAGCCTGCCCCTTGCAGTGAAAGGCTCTGCTCTGTGCTCTCAGCAAGGAATCTGCCCTGCTGTCACAGGTTACTTGCTGTGCAGGCTGTAACCTGATTCCCATGACATAAGGCTTATTTATACCGCTGTCCCCAGCAAGCTGTTGTCCAGGGAGTGTTTCTCAGCCACGCAGAGGGCATGTGAGCCTCTAAGCTTGCTCTCTGGGGAGGATCTCCACCTCTGGGTGCCTAGCAGATGTGTCTGTGAGGTGTTGCCATCTGAGATTCTGTTCTTCCACCTCCTCCTTCTGCAGAGGCTGAAGATTACTGTTTGTGATGGGTTTCTCTGAAGCACTTCATCTTCCAAAATTGCCTTCATGGTCATAATGTGATATCTGCTCCATACCAAGGATCAGATTAGTGATGGGGGAGCAAGGTTTCTCAGGATGTAATCCTTTGTATCCTTGGGTAGCTAATGCTCTTACTCAGCTGGTGCCTCAGCATGTCTTGGTGTGCAAGCCCCTTCTTGCAGAAGTGGGTGCTTTTTCCCTGGTTGAAAGGGCAAGAAGTTATGGAAAGAAAGTGAAGGTCACTGAAATGTTCTCTTCAGGGTGGTTAACTCAAACGTTGTAGAAACAGCCTACCAAGTCTTTATTTTTGTGTTCCTGTGCAGGGTGGGAAAGACATCGCTCATGAACCAGTATGTGAACAAGAAATTCAGTAACCAGTACAAGGCTACGATAGGTGCAGACTTCCTGACAAAAGAGGTGATGGTGGATGACAGGCTAGTGACAATGCAGGTAAGGAGGGACTCTGCTCCCTGCTGCAAGGGGTGCCTTCACCCCACATGTGTGGAAGCATCTGCTCTGGTGTAGCCCAGACTGGTGTAGGGGTCAGTGTACTGGGTGTGAATCTTGTTGGCACTGAACTTCTGTTAGACATAAGTGCTTCTGGGCTTCTCTACAAATTTTTGCCCGGGC
Organism: Pachycephala philippinensis; assembly: GCA_013397055.1. Lineage (NCBI taxonomy): Eukaryota > Metazoa > Chordata > Aves > Passeriformes > Pachycephala > Pachycephala philippinensis. Next base: position 197,392 of record VWZT01003763.1, on the reverse strand, counting down.
TGAACGAGGAAAGGCAAAGATTAATCTGGGCTTGGCCAAGAGCAGCTTTGCTAGGCCCTGTTTAAAAAACTGGACTTGGTACTGTCAGTAAACTAGATCTTATTAGAAAGATTCACTTCCCTAGTGTTCAAGAACTGGAAAGAGCTGGGAAAGGACTCCCTAGGTCAACTACTTGTGTTGCCCCAAGTCCTGTGGGTGTAGTGTTAACCTGCCAGCCTGCTTATCTCTCTGGTATCTGAAGCTTTCATCTCTCCATGGTGAAACTGACTGCAAGGCAGCAAAAGCTGCAGCCATCAGAGGAGTGTTTGGACTCTGCTGCTACCCAGGTGTGTCCAGGCACTGCAGGCAGGTCACCTGCTGACCCTAATACCCAAGTCCTGCTTGCCCAGAACAAGGAAATGTGCCTGGCTGAGGCTGAACACAAAAAGGGTCAACTATCTTTAGAAGGTGTTTCTGGCTCTTGATGCTTAGTGCCTACAGAAATTCCCAAGCCTTCAGGTGCTGCTGTCTGCCTAGCTGGTGACTGTACATGCCTGGTGGGGAGTTTTGGAATTAATGCCCTAATTGCAGACTGACTGTGTCAGAGCAGAGCTGGCTTATCTGCCCTGTCTTTTGCTCCAGATATGGGATACAGCAGGCCAAGAACGGTTTCAGTCTCTGGGAGTTGCCTTCTACAGGGGAGCAGACTGCTGTGTGCTGGTGTTTGATGTCACGGCCCCCAACACGTTCAAAACCCTAGACAGCTGGAGGGACGAATTCCTCATTCAGGCCAGTCCAAGGGATCCTGAGAACTTTCCTTTTGTTGTGCTGGGAAACAAGATTGACCTAGAAAACAGACAAGTGAGTACTGGAACTCGGTAACCTGCTCTTGAGAAATTGGTGGAGTGGGAGACCTTGTAGGGACACGGGACGGTTATCTGAGAAACGGGAGTGGGAGGTGCCTGAGAGTGGCTCAGATGTTGTCTAGCACCGGAGAAGAGTTTCTCGTGCCTGGAGAGGTCAGACCCCTGTGCACAGCATGCTCCTGCCCACTGGTGGAAGGATTGCAGCAGCTTCCTGGGAAGGTGCAGGGAGAGGAGCTGCTTCTCCTCCCCCAGATGTGCTCCAGTGGGAGCAAGCCAGTGCTCTGTGGTCTCATCTCCCTGGGGCATGGTGCTGCTTGCCCTGGGGCTGGGTCTGTCTGGTGATGGGCAGTGGTCTCCTTTGTTCTGTATCAAGGCTGCAGTTTTGATGAGGTCAGAGTTGCTCAGGTTGGATATGAGGGGTCTTTGGCCTTGCCCTGAAAATAAAACCCCTCCCTGCATAGCAGAAGGTAGTGATACTGCTCTCTGTCCACCCAGGTCACCACAAAACGGGCACAAGCCTGGTGCTACAGTAAAAACAACATCCCCTACTTTGAAACCAGTGCCAAGGAGGCCATTAATGTGGAACAAGCTTTCCAGACGATTGCACGAAATGCACTTAAACAGGTAGGGAGGGGTCCTGTGTGCAGCCCTGTGCCGGTGCTGTGGGCAGCCTGGGGCTCACCCTCAGCCTTCCCAGCCAAGAGCAGCTCCTTGCATGGTAGGAGCTGTCTGCAGAGCTGTGGCATTAACTCCTCCTTCTCTCCCACTAGGAAACCGAAGTGGAGCTTTACAATGAATTCCCCGAACCCATCAAACTAGACAAGACTGACCGAGCGAAGGCTTCTGCGGAGAGCTGCAGCTGCTGAGGGGAGAGGGAGGGGTTGAGCACAGTCCTTCACAAACGAATATCACACTTAGGCCTTCAAACACACAGCCCCTCTTCTGTGTTTAAAATGAAATTTAAAAGAAAAAAAATTGCATCTCCAGCTGCCAAAATCCACCCGTCTCCCATGAGCATCTGAGTCCTGCACTTCAGAGCTCACATCCCCACACCATCCACATCACACTTCATGGTAACAGACCTTTCTCTTAGTTTAAAATGGAAACTCTTATGTATGTTTGGAACTGAATCTAATTCCGGGTGTCCAATGGAGAGAAACTGTTTACAGGTAATCTGTGTAACAAGTTACATACATTTTTAACTGTCTCGTGTTTTCCCCTGTGAAGGCTGCAACTGGAAAGGCTGATTACCCATAGTTACAAGCAAGCTCAGCACTCAGTCCAACTAGGTTGAGTTTTGTATGTATCTCTGTTAATGCTTGTTACTTTTAACTAATCAGATCTTTTTACAGTATCCATGTATTATGTAATGCTTCTTTAGGAAAAATCTTATAGTACATGTTAATATATGCAACCAATTAAAAATGTATAAATTAGTGTAAAATTCCTGAATTACATGTTCAAGTACTGAAACACAGGTTGTGTAGAAAGTGAGGAGGACACTTGTGACCTGCAGCGTGCTAGCAACACAGAGTCCAGATAGAGGCAGTATTCTGTACAGTAGAGATGAACTATGTAAGCCTTCTTGTTTTGAGGCCAAAAAGGCTTCATCTTCTGGAAAAATCTGTCTGGCTTCCTTGTATCTAAATTCTCAGATTTGCATAACAGCATTGATATGCACACTGGATTATTGGATTTAAAATTAAATACAGCTATGAAATGACCTCATTTGTTCACCTCCCCTACTGCTTAACTCCTAACATCCTGGAGCGAGTGTGAGGAGACAGAGCTGAGGTGTCCCTGTGGCTCTTTGCTGTGGAAGGAGCTCCTCTCCTACTTGGGGTGTAGTAGCTGTTTCTTGATGAATGACCTGGACTACGAATTTTCCCTTTCTTCTTACTGACTGCTAATCTGGATTTTTGGTATGGAAAAACCTGGCAATCTAGTCCCTTTCCTCTCTTCCTTTCTTCCTGGTATTTGTTCTTGCGTTTGTAGCTTGCTTAAATGGAGCCCTTCTACCTGTTTTCCAGAGGTCTACATTCTAGTACGTAGGCTGAGCTCTTATGTAAAGAGACAAACATGATGCCAATAAACTTAACAAGAACAAACCTTCTTGTTTACTCCTGTTTCTGACTCTCTTTTTTTCCTCCACTAACATGCTTTCTTTCCTCTGTCTAGTTACCATTCCAGCAAGCCAATGCCTGCTAGCTGAAGGACATTTGTGCTTCTTCCTTACTATAAAGTTTGTGGCTTCCAGATTGGTTTTTGAGAGCGGGGTGAGCTGGCCCTGCTTGCTTGGCTGGGGCACTGCTAGAGAGTTACCCCTCTGCTTCTCTGGAAGCTGTTTGCAGGGACAGGAATGGTGCTGGATCAGATCCCTCAGTGAGCACAGTCCTTCTGCTCTGTTCTGGGCATGTCCTGGACAGCCTTTGTGTTTTGGGACAGGCTGTTAAAGCTCTTGCTGCCCTCCCCTGGGAGGGGTTGTGTGAGAAGAGCAGGCTCAGCCCTTCCTGCTCACCAGCAGGGCTGGCCTGGGGTTCTTTAGAGTGAGTTGAGGGGCCCTTCCTTGGTCCAGCCTAGTCAAAGTTAAGCCTTTAATTTGTAGATGCTGGGCATGACCCTCTGCTGGCACTCACCAAGGCTGAGCTGACAACTGTACCCAGAGGAAGATGGAAAACTGAGTTTATAGAAATGAGGGCAGTTATTTCAAGAGCTTTCTAACAGTCTTTGTGCTCCATATCCTATTTTATGGCGCTGTCCTATCACGCTTTTCTCACTTGACTGGGCTTTTGCTGTCCACATCAATCTCAAATAACTGCACTTGCAATGTGTCCTGGTGGGACCACTTTTCTATCTGCATCCTTTTTGAAAGACTTGGACCTTCTGCTCATATCCATTTAAAGCACTATCCTGCACTTGTTTTCTGTGGACACAGCTGGGGTGTGGAGAAAGTCAAGCTGGGGGCGGGGGGAACAATAACCCTGAAGTTTTGGGGAAAGGGGGATGGTCTGAACTTTGCAGCCCTCTGCCTGCTTTGTCCCTGGGTGATGAAGCTGAGGCTGCAAGGGCTGTGGCTGAGCCCTCAAGCGACCCTGTGTTTAATGTCTTTCCAGTCAGATAAACTGGCACTAACCCAAGGCAGAGGGAGAGTGCTCCAGATGGGGTAGGACAGCTGTGGGGCTCCTTGCCATAGGATGTTACAGATGCTAAAGGGGAGGGGTGGTTTCCATTTGCCACCTACAGATCAGTGTTTTTACAGGTGGGAATACACACAAGTGTACAAAAACCAGTGCAGGAGGCAAGCAGCATGGGAATTGGTGCCCTGCTGTTACACTTGGGTGGTGGTGGCACAGGTGGGGACTGGTGTTCTGCAAGAATCACTGTGGGCTGGAGAATGCTGGGACTGGAGAAGCCAGCGGGGCTGACTGTCCCTGCAGGGAACACACATGCTTAAAACCACTCCCTGCACTGCTGGAACCTCATGGCTTTTCCTTCTGTGCTGACCTCTGTTGCTGGTGCAGTGACAAGGGGTGCAAGGGGGACTTGCTGCTGGGCAAATCCCAGAGGAAACACGGCCCTGGAAGAGGCTGAGACATTCAGCTGGTTCATGGGGGCAGCTGATACAGGCCTCGTTTTTCTCTTTGCTCAGCTCCTGGCACGGCAGGAGGAAAAGACCCAAAGAAAGAGCCTGGCTGGGTGAGGGAAGGGTGTCGAATCCCGAGTCCACCGTTCCTAAATGTAACAGGAAAAGCTCCAGCCAGCGCAGGATTGGTGAAGTGGGGGAAGCGAGGTCGCGGCAGGGCAGAGGGGGCAGGGCAGGCGGGTGTGGGGCCTGGGAGCCGCTCGGAAGGCAGCTGTGCTGTGCGAGGTACAAATATGAAAGCTCGGGAATCTCTCAGCCGCATCTGTGCTGCAGGGGCTGCGTGGGGGGAGCAGCGTCAAAGGCATTCCAGGCCGACCGCCGGCGCTGGCACGTGGAGAGCGGCACGGAGACGCCGAGCTGCGAAGCCCGGGGCGGGAATGCCTTGGCAGTGGGTCCTGGCTGGGCTTTGGGGCTGGACGTGTCCTGCACTGCGGCGCGCCCTGACCCCACAGCAGGAGCCCCCTGCCAGCCCCAGCGCCTGCAGCCACAGCCCCACGGCGGGCTCGGTGCCAGCGCCATCCCCGCGCACCTGGAGCCCCAAAAGGCTGCACCGCCCCCAGCCCGGTGTGCAGGGACCGCACACAGCCCGGGGGCCCAGCCCAGGTGTGCAGGGACCGCACACAGCCCGGTGGCCCAGCCCAGGTGTGCAGGGATCGCTGCCCGCCCGGTGCCC
>VWZT01003763.1:152399-178528 GCA_013397055.1 Pachycephala philippinensis | reverse complement strand
TGATTTGCATAGGGCTCGCAGCGCCCAGGGCGCGCAGCGGCGCGGCTCTGCCCGCGCTCCGGCCGGTCCCGGCCCCTGCCGGCGCTCCCCGCACCCCGGGAGCTGCTTCGTGCCTGCGTCGGGGCCGAGGATGGGGAGAGGGGTTGGCCGGAGCCCCCGTGGGTGTCCCGGTCGCCCTGTGCCCGTTTGCCTTGTCCAAATGGCCTCGTCCTCGGCCAGCGGGATGTCTCTCCCGGGAGGATACCAAAGTCTGCGGGCGACGGGGATGCTATGGGGAAAAAGAAACCCCAATAGGGAGGGCAACCCGCAGCGAGCACTACCGTCCCTTGTCTCCTCACGTATCAAAGGGGAAAGTTTCTCCCAAATCAGTTTCTGTGGACAGGCCAGGTTGATTGTGGTCATCTCTGCACCAGGTTAGAGCAACGGCCTCAAAGAGCCTTGGGCAAGCAGCCAGACGCCAGTTTAAAGGTGATGTAGCTCAGCAATAACACCTCCTCATTAAACACTCAGCGTAGGGGTTTTGGGGGTTTTTTCTGGCGATGCTGATGCTGGTGCTCACAGTGTGGAGGGAGATAACCTGTACCCTGTGCCCTTGCATTGCCCCTGCATCCCCAGGGGACGGATTATGTTCTCCAGAGCGGGGAAAGTTGAGCATCCCCCCACTCGTGCTCAGCATCTTCACTCCCTCCACAGCAACTGGAGACCTGAAATGAATTTGAGATGAGCTGGTGACCTTTAGAAAAGCCTGATCTGCAGTTAGCACTGACTGGGCTGGGGCAGCTGAGCAGCTCATCCTGAAACAGCAGTGGGCAGGCAGGGAGAGAAACATCCCGTTGTGGCTCCTGCAAGGACAGGCATCAAGGTGACAGTGTTAGCAGCCAAAAATCTATTCTGCCAGGAGCTGCTAAGACAGTGATTCTCTTGCCTCAAGTCATGGTGACAGCAATGAGGAGCCAGCTAGCAACAGGCTTTCTGGATAGAAATCCTAATCCCACCCCAGTTTCCCATAAGCCAGGAAACCTGGGCTCAGCTGCCTCTGTAGCACGCGAGGGATTCAGAGGCAGATTTCACTCCAAGAGCACTTGGGTCTCCCCAGGTGTCCATCCTGTTGGCTCCTGCCCTGGCTCTGCTGTCCCTCCCCAAGGACAAGCCTCAGATCCAGCCACCCTTGCAGCTGCTCAGGGACAGACGATTCCAGAGGAGCCCCAGAATCAATCCCCAGGGAGTATTTACCAGTGGCAAATGGAAAGGCTCCAGCAACATGGCCTTGCCAGTACCCTCACAGCTCAGCAGTGGGTAGGTGGTCTCCTCCCCAGCAGATGGAGAGGAGGTACAACCTTTGCCTGCAAAACCAGGACCACTGAGGCTGCAGTGGGCAAGGGGGACACAGACACGCACATGGACAAGGGCACGGCGCAGCCAGCCAGTGAAGCCCGTTTTATTGTTTCCAACACAAAGGAAGTACTGATTTCTAGCAAGGATTTCACCATGTAAGGCTTTTGGTCTGTAACATCTGGCTCTGTTTACAAAATCCCTGACCTCAAAAACACCGGCCCTATGCTGCTCTGGAACGGCACTTTGGTTATCTGGGCTTAATGACCGACCTTTTCGAATAAGGCAGAGCGCATCCCTCCCCAGATCAAGGAAATCCTCTCTAAGTCTTCAAATCCCATTAACAAAATGATTGTACAAACAACGTGACAGACACACTGTTCCACCCTGCTGCCTGCAGGGAAACCCAAGCAAAGTCCAGTTCCTCCCAGGAGCCACTCGAACATCTCCCTGTTTAGGAGCCACGGCTGCATGTAGCAATGCTGGTGCAGAGCAGGCTGGGTCTGGCAGATCTTCCCAGCCTGAGGTTTCCTCATAATATTTACTGTTTGTTCCTCTGTACTGCAGCCATCTTTTGAGGGCAAGAGTATTGGAAAGGAATTTGTACAGAATCAGTGTGGAATTAAGGAGAAAAGAGGTAACAGTTTAACACCAAAATAAAAGGGAAGAGAAAACCAAACAGAAGGAGACATGAACTATGACCACTGTCAGGAGGCAGAAGCTGTTCCTCCCTGGCAGGCTGAGATGCGTCTCAGGGCTTTATCTTCATTTGGCATGACTGGCAGGGAGGGAGGCCAACAGGTTATATTCACTCCTGTCCGCACAAGACAAAGCCAAAATCTTTACAGACAAACATCAACCTTTAACAAAACACAAAGAAGAGAGACAACAACCTAGAGCAGCAGATCAACACCTGAGATGCTTGGACAATCTCAACAACAGTCTGCAAAGCCTTCCAAAAAAACCATTTCTCACTCTGCTTAGGAAACTCAGGGGTAAAAGGGATGGCCAGCCATCCCAAGGCAGCTGGTGCCTAAGCCTTGCGCTTCTTTGCAGCTGGCTGTCCCTGCTTCCCCAGCCACTGCTGCAGGACATCTGCGCTGGTTTTCTTGGGTGAAGGGCTGTGGATGAACTGGCTTGTCCACTTGGGCAAATCGTTTTCTTTCTTCTGGGGAGAGCCCTCCTGGGAGCTTTTTAACCAGCTCACCATCACTTTGTTGCTTGGGGTGGCTTTCACCTCCTGGAGAGACAAAAGACAGCGTGAGAGAAGTCAGAAGCACGGTGAGAGCAGGGCAGCCTGCGAGAGCTGGTCCAGAGCGGGATGTGGAGGCTGGAGCAATGGCCCTGCTTGCAATCAGGCACATCTGTGGGAGGTTCCCCAGACTGCTGGGAACAGGCTCGTTCCAAGACCCATTTCACATGGAATTTGCCTCATTTGGCAGCAAAATCCTGGCATGGGCTGACAGTTTATTTCTGGAAGCAGAGGGAAGGGAATCTGTCCATGGCTCAGCACTCCAGCATCAAGCATGGGCATGCCCTGCAGACATTGCCTACTGCCACCCCTCCTGAAGCCTGGCAGCTCTGACCCAGCTCAGGGACATCATCGTGGCTGAGCTCCCCCCCGCCAACCCCCCACCAGCACCCACCTTCTTGGCTCCCAGCTCGATGGGTGCAACACACTCGGGTGTGTTGTTGCGGATGTTGTTGACAAAGCTGGACACTGGGTGGAAAACAATGTTCTCCGTGGGCTGGATGAGTTTAACAGCTTCTTGGGTTGGCACTTCAGCAAAGTCCAGCCATTTCCTGATGGCTTCATCCCCATCCAGGATGGCTGGCATCCTAAGGGTTAAGATAGACAGGAGCCACAGCTCAGCACTGATATGGCAGTGTGGTGGCAAAAGCCAGACTTGTAAGCTAGCAAGGAGCTGGCATCTTGGGGAAAACACGGAAAACTGAAGCAGCAGGATGCTCTTCCACAAGGCAGAGTGCACATTCACTTCACCCAGGTAGCTGATTTGCTGAAAGAGGCAGAGGGGTTGACTGCCAGGCCCTGGTCAGGCAGGGAGACCAATTCCAGAAAGTGATCCAATTCCAACTGCCACCCGTGGGGCACAAAGATGGTGATTTATGGGAAGGGCACGAGCTGGTGACCAGAAATGAGTCAGGAAGGTTGTAGCACTTTTCTCTGAGAGCAGGAGGAGGAGGCTGCACTCCGTGCCTGCGTGCTGCCAGGCTGGTGTCTAAAGGTGCAGTTCTTCCCCCTCATCCCCCTCTACCCTGCAACCCCCTTGCCTGCTCTCACTTGCCTGTGATGGATGAAGCTCACGTCCTTGGAGGCATCCACGGTAATGATCGTGTAAGTGTACAGCATTTCTCCTCCCGATGGCGGCTCCCAGCAGTCAAAAATCCCAGCCATAGTGAGCAACCTCCATCCTTTCCACTCCTCGTCTCCCTCTGTCTCCTTGTCCTGCAGGAGAGAGGCCCCATTGTCCTGGTCAGTGCTGGCCCACGGACAGCCAAAGCAGCACAGATTTGCCAGTGCTGAGGCAGGTCAGTGACTCAGATCTGAGTCACGAACAGAACTAATCTTCAGGCTTTCCAGGAGTCTTTCTACTGATTTGAGGTAACTCCAGGAGAGGTACCAGACCCTCATCTTCCTACAGGCAAGCCAGCGCTCTCCTCCTGTTCTGAACATCCCAGCCACTGGTTCAGCCAAAGGAAAGAGGTAGTGAAACTCCCAGCCCAGTCCCCTGTGAGCCACATTGCCCACCCATGCAAATATCCGGCACGTGGGGAGCAGTGACCGTGACGGCGGGGACGCTGTCACCTTTTACAGCCTGGATACCGCTGCGGTGGGGACCGCCAGCCGCAGAGGGATGACAGAGGGATGCCGAGCCCAGCGCAGAACACAGCCCTGCTGGGAAACAGACTCCCAGAGATGGGCACAGCGGGAGGGAAGTGGGCTTTTCCCCAGGCAGCTGGAGGGAGCAGGGGCCTAGAGCTGGGTGCAAGTGTTCAGACACAGCGAGGGACTCCCTACCATGGCGTCCTTGGTCTGCGGGAAGTAAATGAAATAGGGTTGCTTCCCCCCATTCTGCTGCTGCCACTCGTAGAAGCCATCTGCCAGGACCACACAGCGCTTGCCCTTGAGGAGAGCACCCTGGGGAGAGACAGCACAAGTGAGCAGTGATCAGCAGCCTCAGGTAGTCTGCAACGGAGGACAGGGCTCCTGCGACCACCCGGGCCTCTTGCTCCCTCCCAGGGCTTTCCTAAATTGCCCCTGGGATGCACAAATGCCACCACTAGTGCTATGATAAGCTTTACCAGTGACTGCCTTTTCAGTTCTTGTTTTAGCAAAACCCCCAGCTTTGCAGCACAGAGACTTGCTCCCCTGTGCAATGGCAAGTGGTGACCAGTACTCGCCCAGCAGATGTTTCAGCCCCGGTTTTGCCGACTACAAGATTTTTCAAGCAGGACACAAAGGTGGCAGCAGCTCACCTTGTAGGAGGACTTGCTCAGCATGGTATCGCTGCGGCAGTTGGAGGTGTTGAACTGCAGTTTGGAGGGGTTGTCCTGTTTGAACCAGGAGGGCACCAGGCCCCAGCGCATGTCCATGAGGACCCGCTCGGAGGAGTCGGCATCCTTTCGAATGAGACAGAGAAACACCTCAGGTCAGAGCCACGTCACAGAGACCATGAGCATCCCCACGATTGAGAGAGGTGCTTTGGGAAGTCCTGTGGAAGTGGCTTTGCCCCCTAAAAGAGGGGATCTGGCCAGCATCTCTGCTGAGAGACAAGCTGGGGCTCACTGCCCCTCCCTCACAAGCCCTGCAGAAATAGCCACTAATCATAACCCTTTGCATATTATTAACAGCCTTCTTGTAAGAATTGATCTTCAGCAGAAAGCATATGAATATTTTGCAGGAATAAAGAACTTTCTCCATGAGGCTCACCCAACAACTTTCTGGAAGAAATAACACAGGTTCTTTCTAGTGGAAATGGCTGCAGACATGAACTCCCGAGCTCTTGAGTAAACAGCCATGTCAGGCTGGTGTCAAAGTCCTCAGAACCTCCTCTGGTGACACCAAACATCCCAAAGGGGTAAAAGCCTCACTTTCATTTTAACTGTGATTTCTGCTGACCTGGTGCACTTTCACTGCTTGTGCTTTGCATATTACCTGCCTTTGGACAATGGAAACAGTTTGTGGCTTTCGATTCTCCCCCAGCTTGTTCTCACCTTCTGCCCACAGCTGCCGGCCCCGGCAGCGCCTGCTGGGCCGTTTGCTCCCAAAGGACTGCAGTAGATAAACACACACGTACACCTACTATAGGTGTGTGTATGCAGAGACCTGTATGTGCCCAGCTCTGTGAAGTCTTTCAGAGCCTCCCCCAGGGCAGGAGTGGCAAAAAGAGACACCCTACACCGCACCAGCATCCCAACAATGATGGGTAACTAAGCAAGTGTCTGCCTGTGACCTGTACCACACTCCCTACCCCGTATTCCTCTGCTCCATCAGCTCCATTGCCTACTCTCGGGGGGATGTGGGACTCCCAAAGCAGGAAAGGAGCGCATGAGGGATGCCTGATGGCACTGCCCACGGCCCTCCTGAGTGGTCCCACCCGATCACCTGTGCCAGTAACGGCTGCAAAGTGCAGGTGCCCCAGCAGCTGGGGAGGGAGAGCAGAGCGGGTCCAGATCGGGGTGTTCCGACTGAGCACACCCCGTTTCACCCCGCTGAACGCCGAAGAGCAGCAGTTGGCCGGGCACCCTTTGTGTGTGAAACCAAACGAGCAGCACCGACAGCCGTGGAGGCTGCCCAGGTTGTCCGGGGGAGGTCGAGTGAGGCTTAAATTAGCCGGGACAACGTTCACCACAAGTGTACAGCTACTGTACCGCTCCGGAGATTTTTTTTTTTCTCTCTACTCTCCCCTACTGCCCATGTGACCTGGACANAAAAAAAAGCGCCTCAGGAAAGCCGATTAAAACCAGCACAGCAATTACAGGCATTTGGGAAAAAACTCTACCAAGGTTAAGCACTTATATACGCATTTTTGCAGAAAACATAAACACTGTGCCGGAAGCACGGTACCGATTCCCCTTCTCCTTCGGAACACGTAAATATTAACAAGAAGCGACATTTTTGCAATTAGAAAATCCAATACCTGCCACGTACAGCAAAGCGAAACCAAACAAACCACGGCCGCTCAGAGCGAGTCCCCCACCCCTCGGGAGGCACGGCCTCCTTCCCTCGGCTCCCATTTGAGCCGCAGGATGCCCAGCACCCGCCCCCCGCCGCAAATGGCCCCCGCCGGAGCCGGGATGCGGCCCTGCCGCCCGTGTGGCCGGTCCGCGAAGCGAGGGAGGAGGTACCTGGTGGAGGTGGCGGCGGGAGAGCAGCACCGGGCCGCTGGACTGCGGGCCCTTGTTGTAGGAGGGCTGGTAGCGCTCTCCCCGCACCCACTCGGGCTGCCGGTGCTTGCCCCGGCGGTCGCGGTAGGCGCAGGCCCGGCGGAGGTTGTCGGCGGCCAGGGAGCAGGCGGTGCGCCCGCACATCCCGCCGGCTCTGCGGGGCACCGGGCGCCGCGCTCCGCTCCCGCCCGCCCGCGGGGAGGGGCTGCGGCCGGGGGCAGGGCCGGCCCGCGCCGCGGAAACGCCGGTCCCGCCCCCGACACAGCCAGTAAAGAGCCACAACACTGCTTTATTGGAACGACTGCGGGAGGAGGACAGGGAGCGGCCGCCACCACGCTCCGGTGCGGGGACAAAGCGCCGCGTAGCCAGAGCTTAAAAACATGGTGATTTTATAGACAGAGCCCCAAGTACAGCTGTACTGCAGAGAACACAAAAGCTGCTGTAGTGACCGTGATCCCTATTCTGCTGCCAGAGAAAGAAGCATTGCCCGCAGGGGCTCGGAGTCAGGACAGTCCTGGAAAGGGGGGTTTATCCGACGGAAGCCATGATCACATCCACAGGGAGCTCCTCTGCGCTGCGGGCCGTGACCTGCATCGTCACCGTGTCAGTGAGAACCAGACGAGACCGCACCAGGAGGTCATGGCCACCCCGGAACACACCTGGAGAGGAGAGGGGGAGGAAGGGGTGAGCACGTTGCAGGCTGCTCTCTCCTGCAAGTCTGAAGATGAACACTACTGCTTGGCACAGGCAGGTTTCCCACAGGTAGTCTGGCAGATCCTAGTACTGGGCCAGGAGAGACCCTAAAGCAGCTCAGTTCCCATCCATTATAACATACCTGGGACTCCTGCTACTGTAAAACCCATGAAAGCAAAGCATAAAATAAACTCCAGGTGAGAAGAGATCCAGGCATGTCTAAGAGCTCTGGTACTCATTTGTTCTGCTGGGTGAGGCTGCTGTCTTTCCCTCACCAGGCTCGCTCCAAAGCAGGGTGCCACAGATCACGAAGACAGCAAATTCCACCCACCTGAGCCTAGGGCTGATCCCAACATCCCCACCACAGCACCCACCCTGATCCCAAGACCAGTTGCTCTGCACTGCAGAGACAGAAATCATGGCAGGAACAAGCCCCAAAATCCAACCCAGAGCACAGTGGGCTCCATCAGAAACTCCTGTCCTGATTTTCAACAGGCAGCTCTGTGCATTTCCCAGAGTTGCTCCTCAAGCAGAACCTCACCCCACAGCTCACCTGCCAGGTACAGTGTGTGAGAGTTCTTGTTATCTGGCACTTTATCTGACCGCTCACAGGGCTGCATCCCCAGGAACTTCACAATATTGCTCACTGCCTCTGTTAGAAAAAAATAAAACGGGAATAAATAAAATATGTGTGTTACAGATATCTTAACAGGGGCACATAAAGAGCACCTAAAGGTGACTCAAGCCCTTCCTACAAGTTAAGAGTTCATGTTCCTTGTCCTCAGGGACACACCATTGGTCACAATCATGGTTTTGGAGGCTACAAGGACAGCAAATACAACACACAAAAACACCCACCACCATGGGAGAGTTTTGTTACCTGATGCAGCAAATGTGCATCAGAAAGAAGAGGGGGAATGAGTCAGACAAGGGCAGAAGGACAGTGCAGCTGGCTGCACTTACTGCACAGCCCTGACAGCCTGCTCACTTCTCTGGGGACATGCAGAGGAAGGAGATGTCTTGCAAGAGATACAGGTCCTTCAGGAGAAATATGGAAAGGCCTCAGGGAAAGTATTTCAAACCCCAAGGGGCTGTTCAAGGGAGCACAGAAATGGCTGCAGGACAAGGACACCCTGCTAAGGCATCAAAAGAACTGAGTTTTGAGGCTTCTGAGTAAAAATAGAAGGACTCTTTAATACATGATGAAAGAGAAGAGGGCTTACCCCACCAGCCTGCCCACCAACCTCATGTCTTCTGTTGTTTTCATTTTTTCTTACTGGTCTCAAGAAGAATGGTGGGAGTTCATAACTGAACTATGGTCTGTCTGCTTGGAAGGGCAAAGTGCGAGGGCAAACCAAGATACTCTCTTGCCTCCACAATCCAGCCTGGCCTCCGCTGGTCCCAAAACACTCATTTGTTTTTTGAAACCTGAGCTAACTTATTATTGCAGTAACTGTAGCTCCCTATTTAACAGCTGTGGTGTAAAGCTTGTGAAGGGTTTTGCCCCATTAGCCTTTCTGTGACAAATCTAAAGTGAGCCAGACTGGACCTCTGGACTCTGCCTGCAGGAAGGAAAGTAAGAGCTCTGCTGTGCTCACACATCCTTCCTTACCTTCAAGGGTTTTAATAGCAGATAAAGTAAAGGTCTCTTCCTTTTCAAACTCATCACCCACTTCATCCCAGGCTGCTCCAAAGTTTGGCTTCAGAACTCGCTGGATGTGATCAGCCACTGTTACCTCCAGGTCTTCAAGCTGATGGTACAAGAGGTTCATGTGAAACGTGGTTGTTCTTTACCCTGTTATCCTCAGAGTGAATTTTTGACTGGATTCCCTGAGAACAGGTGAATGCAGGAGTCTGCCTCCACTTCCACCTCTGGATTGCTACTAAGCAACTGCTAGGCCTGAGAAAGGCACCGTGATGCCATTTCCAGGGCTTACAAACCAGGTTCCTGCTCTGAGCACAGCCCTTGGCCTGAAAGAGATCAAAGCACTGGACAAATGGCCAAAACAGAGGGAAAAACAAAAGCTTAGAAATAGCTGCTTGAGCATTTGCTTCCCTGGAATGCATGTAAGCTTGTGTTTTGCCTTTCTGGCTTATGACTTTGTAGGATGGTAAAGTGAGACACTGTCAGACGTGTGCAATCACCCAACACCGGCACCACGGTTGCTGAGCTGCTGCTGTGACTGCACCTGTGCAAGGCAGAACCAGGCTTGTCCCTCCAGAGTGTGTAATGAAGGGCAGGCAGTGCCCTGCAGGACACCAGCCTGCATTCATTCCAACAATTGCTGCAGGAAAGAATCTCTTCCTGATTCTAGCTGAAACACATGGAAGAGTTTGTTTAAGTATCACTCAATTACCTTGGTGACTGGTAGGAAGCTGAGAGAAGGGTTAACCTTGCATGTTCCATTGAGAAAAACCCTCCCCACTCCTTCTGGGAAGACAGTGACTCACTGCACAGCAGTGCCTCTAATCAGATTCACAGTAGTGACAGGCAACGCATAGAAAACAATCTCTGGAGCTAACAGGCCAAGCTGAGGCTGTGAACAACATCCCTTCCTCTCCAAGGAAGAGAGGTGCTTCTGCAGCACCGCTGCTTTCAGCAGTGTCAGTGCTGGGGAGGGAAGAGCTCCACCTTCCCCAGAATAAGAACAAACATGGTAACATTCCTGTGCCAGGCAAGCCTCTAGACAATTAACTGTGCCACCAAAGAAGCAACTCATGGAGAACAAAAGATGCCCAACAGGCCTCTGTCTCCACAACCCTGAGTGTGCCAGTGCTGGAGCGCACAGGGCACAGTCAGCCAAACCTGGAGGATGCACCACGGCCTCCCAAAACATACATATCCTGCACAGTCAGGTGTCCATCTACAGTGCAACAGGAGAATACTCCACATGAGACAAAGCAAGCTCAGCAAACTCCCATCTGCACCACAGACAGCAAGAGCTCCCTCTACGTGATGCTGCCCACTTCAGTGTCGGTGGTCACATCATTCAGGTCACAAAACCCCACAAAATGACAGGAGTTTCCATGATCAGGCACACACCCAGCTCCTTACCACATACTCATCCTCGTAACCCTCGTCATCCGTCTCACCCGTGTTGGGATCACAGTCCTTGACAGTGAACTTCATCATGCAGCTGAACGTGCAGGCCACTGGAGACAAGAAGGCAAAGGCAAAGCTCACGTTACCACCATAAACACACTGCCCTGAGGCTGAATGGGGCTGGGAGGTTTGGGGCAGCCAGGCTCTCCCAGTCACTGTCAGCAGCACAGGCTTAGCCAATGACCTAGAGAAAGCTCTCCAACAGTTTCTGTCTCTCAAGGACAAGCTATTTATTTATAATATTAAGTAAACAGTGATAAAGACAGGCTCATGATGGTTGTACAAGACCATAATCCTCAGATCAAGTGCTATTACTAATGAACCTCACATTGTGTTGGGAATACTAACTAAACAAGTCCCACCAGCACCTTGTGAAGAGGCAAGATCCACATCTAGGGATCAGTTCAAGCACCTCTGAAGTGAAAGCCCCTTGCACTGCAATGCTGCAGCTCATTAATACCACTCGGCTGGGAGAGGAAGCGATGACTCATCCCTAGAAGATGGGTACTGCTGAGTGAACGGCAGCAACACAGCAGGAGAGCAGTTCCAGAGCACAAACCAGGGAGACCAAAGCACAGGTACCTGGTTCATGTTCTGAATAGTGGCAAACAGGGAGGGGGATGCTCAATTCAAACAGACATCCCTGAAATGCTAGCGGTTTGTCTGAAATACCCTTTTGCTACTCAGAGCATCTAGGCACTCTCAGCACTTTACAAGCACCAGCCTTCCCATGTCTAACACAAAGAAAGGCTGAAGGACATGCCAGGGTGCATGAAAGACAACTCATCTGCCAGCTCTCACAGCCCTACTTGGCAGTACTACAGCACAAGGGAACCAGCAGAGGAGAAGGAAGGCTTGACAGCCCCCAAAACAGCAAAGACAAGTCATGCTCAGCATCACTCAGGGCTGCACCCACACACGGGCTATAAATATCTGGCTGGGATGCAAGGTAGAATGTGTGGGGGGATAACCAATACAGGAAAAAGGAATGCAGACTGTTTACCTGCTGTTGGATCCTCTTCAGACAGTGCCACCAGTGTGTAGCAGGTACCCGGCTGGTTGTACACCAGGGTTTTGGCAGGTACGTAGCCAATGACCTCATACCCCTCTGTTGGCTCCATCTGCACCGTGACATTCTCCAGGATCTGATCATTCAGGGTGTTTGTGCAGTCAAACTAAACAGAGAACGGGAAAGCAGCAACAGCTTGAAGCTGCTCACTACTCACTGAAGAACAGACTTAGCTTAGGCACAGTGGGAGCCTGGTGTCAGCCCGTGAACCCCCAGCTCTCTGTGTTTCCATGGTGCTCATTTAAATGCTTTAAGGGAGAAACTAAAACCCTGCTGGTGAGTCCAGTGATCCAGCAAACTTTTTTTTTTAAGGAACCAAGACTTAAAACGAACCAACACACACCAATCCAAGGCCTGCCCTCTGCAATCCAAGCAGGATCACAAATTCAGTGAGGGCAGGGATGTGTCAGCTTTTGCCTGTTTCAGTTCACCAGTTAGTATGAAACTTTTTCCTCCAATGTCCTGGACAGTCATTCCTGGGTTAATTCTTTGCTCTATGGAAATGCAAGTACTGTGTTGCCTACGTCATCCCACTTGAAGCTACAGGGACACAGTGCCTTCACAGCAGATGGAAAGATGATCCTTTGCATGGCTCAAACTAGGGGCAGCTTGAGCAAGTTTCAACAAGCTTGATGTTTTCAGCAAGTTTAAACTTGATGATTAGACTTCGTTCCAGCGGCAGTGCCAAGTCTCTTAAGCTCATACAATTGCATCAGGTGGATGGACAACAGAAACAAAGGTCAACCCCTGTGAGGGCTGTGTAAGCAATTCTGAGCTTTGAGGAAGGAGCTGGCTAAGGACAAAACACTGCTGCTCACAAGCTAGCAAAGGACTCGCTGTGCCTCAGACTCCCTTGAGGCACAGGCAAGGGGACTGGCGCATCCATCCTAACATCTCACATGTAGCAGCAGGGTGGTACAGCCAAGGCCAGGATGTACAGAAGAAAGCACCTGTGCTACAGGCTAAAACAAAACATAGCAGATGAAGAGCTCTCCCCCAGTGGATCTCTTTCCTGGGCACCCTTTTCAGCTTCTCAGATGTAGTAAGCTTCACTCTTTCATGCCCAAACCGCATGCTTGGGGACTCTGAGGAAAGAACACAGATCCCCTTGCCAACTGCTCAGTGAGAACAGCCCCCTCTAGTGCTTGTTGGATTTGACTGTACCTGTAAGCATTGCTCAGACATACCCCCCCACCCTTACTAATTTTCTTTGGGGTTCTGCTGCCATGGATAAGAAACTGAGGACTACTCATTGCCGTGTCGTGCTTTGAACACAGGCTGTGGGTGCTGCATCTCTGGAAGCGTTCAAGACCAGGTTGGATGGAGTTCTGAGAAACCTGGTCTAGTGAAAGGTGTCCCTGTCCATGGCAGGGGGGTTGGAACTAGATTATCTTTAAAGTCACTTCCAACTCAGGCCATTCTATGATTCTATGATATCCCTGAGAGATGTCTTCACAATGAAGCTTTTAACCAGTCAGGAGCTTATTTTCTAAGCATCCTCAGCACCACACCCCATAGCTACCCACCTGGAACACCATGTGGTTGACAAAGGTGTGCTTGGTGCAACGAACCACATACTCTGTCTCCAGCTCTGTCAGGGCCACAGGCTCTGGGGAAGACTTGAAGAGTGGGCCCAGTTCCCGAAACTCTGGGATGGCCCCCAGTTGCTCTGAAATAGAGAACACAAATTACTGCCTTCCTCAAGGCATAAGGAGGTGTTAGCAGTTTCAAATCCCTTGCTTCAGCTGCCAGAAGCTGCTACAGCAAGGAACTATTCATCAAATACCCGTAAGAGACTTTTAAAATTAAAAAGAGTCATCCTTTGCTCACACCTACTGAAAGACAGAAAAAAGAGGACTGCAGGCACCCCCACCCTCCAGGAGTGACCAGTTGACCCATGTCACCCCCTGCAAGAAGGTGAGAAGAAGCCAGAGGGGCTAAGGAAGGCTCAGCAAGAGGTGGCCACAGAGTTCTCACACATGGACATAGGAGATGTCTTGCATCAGTTTACCTTGGAATATTTCCTGCCGTGTTGCTGCCACCTTCTCTGGCTGTTTCACTACAGCAACGGGGGCATTTTCTGCAAACAAAAACAAACCCCAAAGATTTGAAGGCAAAGAGTAAGAAATTACTCAATCAGAAAACAGATCAATGCCTGGAGAGGGATTTGACTACAGAAAGGAAGGGAACTCATTTCTCATTTGATATAGACTAGACACCCTAATTTGGCTTCCTAAGCAGCTTTAGAACTGCAGCAGCTACAGTGAGGATTGCCAACTATTACTATTATTAGCAGTTGGACTAAACTGAAATATTAATGTGGGAGCAACCAGATTTGCAGGCCTTAGTCCTTCCAGGAGATGCAATCCCACAAAATTCAAATAGGATGGAGCTCAGCAATTCCCAGCAAGCCCAAAGCAGGGAATCACTACCATTCAGGGGAACTGATTCCTCACCTGCTCTTTGCTCGATGATAGGAGCTGTTGCCAAAGGAACAGATTTCAAGTCAAAGGGTTTCTCAGAGGGCTCCAGGGTGTACTGATGCAGAGCCCTCTCCAGGCCAGGGATGGACACCGTCAACCCTGGGGATAGAAGGGACAAGTCACTGAAACCACAACAATGCCAGATCTTTAGTTTAACTCTTGTTAAACCAAGAAAGAGGAGCAGACTTGTTTTAAGGCCTTCCTGCAGTACCATTCAGGATGTAGCCAGCATTGAGGGCCTTCTGCTTCTGCTCCAGAACATTCAGGTAGAAGGTGGCTCTGTCTCTCACTTCGTTGTCATCATCCATCACACACCTGAGAGGAAAGTGGAAAACTTTCTTCAGAATCCACATGACTAAGACACATCACAGGGCCAGAGAAAACATGTCATAGGGGAGATCCATCAATCTCCTAGTAATTGTATTAGAAAAGCAGTAATCTGCCACACGTGGCTTCTGTCCACTTTGTGGTGCTCAGTGCAGTGGTGATCCTATCACAGGATCACGGGTACCCCCTGCACCTTCCCAGACACACAGCTAGAAGAGACTAGACAAGCTCTCAAGCAAACAGGGTTTTTCACCCAGGATGTTGAAAAACTCTGAGGCACAACCGACCTTTTCAGTAACACCAAGATACTGGGTAACATCTCCTCATTCTGAGCTCCAAACTTGGCCAGGGCACTTACAGCACCTGTAGCAAAAGTCATGAAAACAGAATTAGAAAGCAAAGAAATCAGCTGAAGTTTCCTCCATTTCTTGGTCTTGATCAAATGCCATGTCAGAGATGCTACATCAGTAAACTGTGTACACTAGTAAAACTGTGACTAGAAAGAAGCAGGGGTATTACAGTGAAGTGCCTGCAAACCTCTGTCTAGTTTCAGAGCCAGTGCATATTCCTTCCCATTTCTCAGCCACAGGCCACCTCTTCCATCAATACTACTGCAGGATCTTTGCTGTGTAAAATGATCTGCTCAGGCCTAGAGCGAATCACAACCCTCAAAAGCAGAGGCATTCATACACTATGGTTCCCTGAAGATCTGTTCAAGTGCAGAGAGCTTCCCAGGTCTGTCACTTACCTGCCCGGACTTCTTCATGCTCCAGAACAACCCTGTTGTAGATGAAGCGAATGTATTTGGAGGGGTTGTTGGTTTTGGGCCCTTCCTGCCCCAAGAGGTGGAGGATACGAGTGGCCAGCACAGTGAACTCGCAGTCCTCGATGAATTCGCAGAGGTGAGACAGGCCTGTCTCTTTGCTCTCTGAGTTCTCCTCAATAATGCTGATGATGCAGTCCACGATGGCTCTCTTGTATTCAAAGCCGCCCTGAGGAGCAAAAGGGAACTGTTCAGCTGGAAATCTCAAAGTATTTTAGACTCTGAGCTAGCCAGACAGCAAAAACATTCCTTCAAAAAGGTCACTCACACTCAGTGCTTTTTAATGTGTGTTTGAAAGGAGGAGGGCAGTAATTCTGCCCTCACTTTTGACCCTCTTTACACACAGAGGGCCAGCTAATATTCAAGCTCTCTTGCCAGCTCCCTTCAGAATGGCTGCACTGAAGAAAAAAACCCAAGTCCTAACCCAAGAGTAAAAGAATTCATCTGCCTGAAGGGCTTTTATCTCCATCAAAATCCTCTGCTGCTAGAATTAGTGCTTAAAAACAGCCATATGGGAGGAGAAAAAGCCCAACCCTCTCCCCTTTAGCACTAGACATCTGAGGATGAATCACAAGAGAAATGTATGAAGGATCATATCTGCCACAGCAGGACGCAGCAAATAGCTCCATTAGTGTGGGATGATAGGCAATCAATACCTCCCCAGGTACAGCCACAACCTGACACGCCAGTAATGCTTGGTTATCTTCAGACATTATTTACTAATGTCCTCAATACACACCAGGGGATTAAACTGCACGCTACCCTCTGCCAATTACAGGCACAGTGCCGGGCATTTGGCTCTTTCTGGAGCTACTTCGGATTAAAAAAGCTTTAAAACAGAATGGTTTGAAGTACAAAACCACATTGAAAATGATACCATCCACCCACAGAAAATCTGGGAAAGGAGAATGGTCCATTTTTCACAGGAGCAAAATGAGATGCTCTGGTTTGTTCCCAGCTGAGAGGCTGTAATTGGCAGAAAGTGATGTCAGAGCAAGCAGTGGTGCCAGCTGTGCTGCAGGCATGTTTGCTCATTTAGAAACAGCCTCAGCAAACCTCTGTAAAGCTGTCTTTCTGCAATTTATGTCTGACTGAATGCAGAGAATGGTTATAGGTACTCGTGATCCCTTCACTGCCACAGCACAGACACTAGAACAAAATTGGTCCCGTGTCATCAATAAATAGGTTGTTACCAAATCTTTGTGTACAAGACAAAACTTCTTGGAATTTGCTGTCAAAGGATAAAAGAAAGCTGGTTCCAATGTGAAACACACATGGACTGCCAACAGATCTGCTGTTGCCTGCATTTGTTTTGAGAGTTAATAAACCCCTAGAAAAAAAAAAATCACAGAATGAAAACCACACTGAAAATATACCTGGCAGTATGCTTATAACTATTGTGCACAGATGGGCATTTCTGCAGTTAGACTTCAAACCTTTCAGACAGAGGCTTTCACTGCACAGCCTTATCAGTAAAAGCTTGACACTCACAGGGAGTACTGTTCCTGCACACAAGCAAGGCACACATAGTTGTCATGCAAACTTACCTCCTCCCGAAGCATAGTGAAGAGGAAGTTCATGAGGACAGCGTGTTTGCGAGGGTACTTCTGACACAGAGCATTGATGGCCTGCACTACTACCACCTGCAGGAAAAGTAGAAAACAATTCTGTTTCACCAGGCAAGAAAAAATAGCTGAATTGTATCAATTTTGTGCTGGTCTCCCTAGCCTGGAAATCATTTTTTTGTTTTCACTTATTCAAAAAATGCAGTTCCAGGAGGTACAAGCCTAGGAATTGGAGGAGATTGATCTTTATGCACTGGCCAGCCCCTAAAGAAAGCCCACACCCACTGGAAAGAAGAAGGAGATTTGAGTCTCAGAAGGCATCTCCCCAGAAGAGAGCATGTGACTTCGGAGCTGTAGGACTGAGGCATGGCTTAGGCAGACAACCTCAAATTCTTTTTCCTCCCTGCAAATATTCTGCTGCTTCTGGAAGCAGCTCCATGCAGGTTTAGAGCACACACACAAACACGGACATAGACCATGAGATTTCTTCAGGAATCAGGGTGTTCCTCCTCCTCCCAGTTCCTTACTTTGAACTCATCTGAGATTTCTGACATGAAAGAGGAAATCTGCTTCATGAGCCGGTCAATGCTGCTCTCACTGCCGGTTTTCAGCAGCGTGGTGATGGCCAGGGTGGCTATGCTGCGGTTGGAGTCTGTCACAAGGTTCTCCAAGTCCAGGTTACAGGCAGTCACAGCAGATGGGTGCTTCATGGCCACCTGCAGCAGTGAAGGAACAATGAAAATCCCTCAATAGATGCAAAAGGCCCAGCTGGCAAAACCCAGCAAAACTCACTCCTTCCCATAGAAATAAGTGGTATAGGCTGTAGATGAGGGACATCTCAGACAAACAGCTAATCTGGAGTTAAGGTAACAAGCTCTTGTTTCCTGCAGAATTGCACCCATTGCTGGAAGAGAAGCACTAGTAATAAGCAATCTTTTACTATTTTCAACTCTCCTCTATATAGTAAGAAAAGAAAGCTATGAACTCCCAACAAAAATTCAGCCTGACTAGCTGTGCAAAACAGCTCTGTGGGCGGAAGCACAGCAGTTACCAGACACTGCCATTCGCTTTTTCTTTTATAGAGTTTATAAGGGGAAGGGAAAAGCTGGAGCAAAGACTACCACAGAGCAGGCAAGAAGCATCATCAAGGTTTGATCCCTGTTTTACAAGGAGCTTCCTCACCACAGGAAGCTCAGAAGGGAAAGCAGTAACACTAAGACTAGTGACATTCTAAGACACCAGTGAAAATTATCAGGGTTTTTTTTCCTTCTGTAGAATGTCCTTTGAGGTTTTATTCCAGACAGAAAGCAATGAAATGTAAGGTTGTAGCACAAGACAGAGGTTATTCACACAAAATCATCACATAATCTAATCCCCTGCTTCTGAAGTCTGCAGCTCCCTGCACATGAGACACTATTGGAGCTCCCAAGAGACTGGCTCCTACCTTGTTGAGGGTACGGACAGCTGCGTATCTTAGTGCTGCTTTCGGGGAGCTGCAGAACAGCTGCAGAACTGCAAGGTGGGAAAACCAACAAATGCAGATGTTTAGGCACTCTGTTATTGAGAAGCATTTCATACCTAAAGCAAGAGCTTCAGTGAAGAGACAGCTGGGAGCATAAGGTAACTGGAAACATGCTTAAGAAGCAAACCTTTAACAGATTCTTCCCTTCTTTTGTCCCCTTTGCCTTTGTCACAGCCCTGCTGACAACTAACTCTTACCCACCTCAGTCTTATTCCACAGTGCTGCTATCCTTTGCTCCTTGTGAAAGCCAAATTCATCACCTTGTCACGTGTCCTATTAAATCAATTTGAACTGCTGTTCTCCATTTCAAGCAAACGCTGCTCCTTTTCCAGAATTGACCCATGAAGTAACTCACACTTGAACACACCAAGAAATACCTTTACAAGAACAATGCTATTCACACACACCACAGGCTCTCAGCAGCAGCAGCACAAAGCAACAAAGGATTCAGCAGCATAACAAGCCTGAAACTACGCAAGGTCCTTGTTTCTTGGGGCAATCAGCAGGTGTCACCACTGGAGGCTCATCATTCCCTCGCCATGGCCATGAGCACCCCACTTACCCGAGACAGCCGGAGCCAACTCCTTGGCAGTGCAGTTGGGCAGGTTAACGATGGCAGATGCAGCTTCATACACCACCATCTCATGCTTGTTTCTTAGGCAGCTCTCAATGAAATCAAACAGGGGGCTATCGCGGCTAAGGGACAAAAAACCCCACAAGATTGAATTAAAGCAAAGGTACTAACAGAAATTAAGAATTCAGCAGCAGAAATGGGCAAGTCCCATAGCCCATGGAAAGGTAAAAGCAGCCATAAACCCACTTTGTCCCCAGATTTTGCAGTGGTCATTATACTGTACTTCCAGCATGCTTGAAAGTCAGGCTGCCTTCTGAGAAGACACCCCTCTGCCTTACAGGCTAAAGGGAATCTCTCTCAACTCTCACACAGTGAGAAATGACTGTACACACCACAACTCTTATCCACCAGGAAGCCACACTGCATACAAGGTGGATAAACAATTACAGAAGGCAGAGAAAATTAAGATAGTATTTGATGTGCAAGCAAGACTCACAGAAGCCATCTCAAAACAACCATGAAGACATCCTGTATTTTCTCTGCTTTTACCCAATAAGAGGGTAGAAGGTGCGTGCTGCTCTTCAAAGGCAGAAATAATGAGATGGCAAGTGAGCCTGCAAGAAGAGATGGAAGCAGGACCAGGAAATTCTTTCAGCAGGGCGAAGGAGCCTGCTCACCTGCCAGCCTCCTCTTCCAGCAGCTTGCTGGCTATTCGGATCATCAAGCAGTAGGCAAATGGGGACTTGAGGCCGTGGCGCGTAAACTTGCTGAGCATTTTGTTGACTGCCAGGCGGTCGTTCTTCCGTACATGGTACAGCAAGCCCAGAGCATGATACTGTGCAGGGAAAGAGAACGTCACAAACTCGCAGTGGGTTCCTTCCTCTTTTGTCCCCTCTATCGCCCAGAGGTGTCTGGCTGAGCTCCAGCAATTTGCTCCATGCCCAGCTGCTGCTGGCTATTCCTCTGGTGGTGGTGGGTGTCCTACCTGCACCATGATATTGTCACTGGAAGCTGCCTCCTGAGCCTCGTTCACCCAGCGCTTTACCACATCATAACTGGTCTTCAGCAAGTGCTGGAGGGAGATGAAGCCACAACAACCAATGAGACAAGGATGGAGGAAGCTTTGGGAATTTCAGCTTATATTAAGAAGCAATCAGCCTTCCCTATGAGTGGCTGGCAGCAGCAACTTATAGAAGAACAAGGGATCAGCATGCAGAGACCTGGCCATGACAGCTGCGGCCTCAGGAGGTTGATGATCTCTTGCAAAGTCAGCACCAGTCCCTCAGTTAACAAAGACAGGAATAGCAACAAAACCCTGAAACTCCCAAGATGTCCAGTCCCACCAGAGATGACTGCTTCCCTGCTTGACTGTCCCTCAGGCCCGTGCTTCAGGGAGTACATACCAAGGAAGACACGAGAGCAGAGCTGGACACACTTGGCACTTTGTCAACGATCGCCTGCTTCATATAGCGCTCAATGGCCTGCAACATGGTACTCTGCAGGGAGAGGGAAACAACAGCTGATATGGGAAAGCTGTTAGGTGTGAAAGGGGAGATGCAAAGGCATGAAAAGCAGAGTGGAAGGTGGGTGGGGTAAAGTAGGAAAAAGTGAACGGCACAGAGCTGCCCCATAGGAAAAGCAGCACTTACATCAGTGATCTGACAGAGTGCTCTCACAGCGGGGCCTCGGTAATTGTCATCCTTCCCAGTCATGTCTTTGGTTAAGCTGGGAAAACAGGAAATTCTCAATACTGCACTCCTGAGCCAGCAGCTCTCAAGTGCACACACAGTGCACACAGAGCAGCAGGCAGCCAGCATCACGGCTGAGTGCCAAGCAGGCAGCTGCAGGTCTCAGGCAAATCCCACTGGGGTGGGAAGGCAGGAGGAAAGATCAGTACTCAGGTCCCAAGCGCATCAACAAATTGCATGGGCGCCTGTTCACCAAGTGAGGCTGGAGCACACACACATACCCTTGAGGCATTTGTCTTTCTTACTGAACACGAATTCCTGCCCTTTTCCCAGGATCCTGGTCAGTGTGAGAGCATCTGTGAAGGGCTGGGAGTTCATCATATCACAGCACTTGAAGCTGGCTTCTGCCTCAGCCCTTCACAGACCCTGTACTCTCAGGCTCCTGACTCCCTGGCAGGGCATTTCACTGGGATGAGCAGCAATTCAGGAATGACTCCAGAGGGAATTTTGTTCCCTGGTGAAGTCGTATTCTGTACTGCTACCGGAGCAGTAAATCTTTGTCTACCTGTTGAAAGCCTTGGGATTTATGCCAGAATTCTTCAAAAAGTTTCAAGGCATTCAGACAGGAGTTAATGAAAAAGCCTTTGCAAAGAGGGAAGAACAGCAGCGCTACCATGTAATGTAACCAAGAGACACTCCAAACACCCATGGGCATGGGATATGGGGACACAGCACATTTTACATACATCACTATGTAAAAATACAGTGTCTGTATTTTAATGGTCTTTTATAAAGGAAAACCTTTTCCTCACCAAGGGCATTCCCTATCATCACCCTGCATAGGGAGTACAGTTATTTTCAAGAAGCTGGCCAGACATTACTGAAGGGCATGTCAATATTACAGCAAGAAAAGTGAAGTGACTGACCTGCTAGTAACAATGATCACATCTTCTGCAATAGAAGACATCTCTTTGATAGTCAGGTAACACATCCTGCGAAGAGTTGGCTGGCAAGGAAATAAGCAAGAACGACAACAGCTGAGATGATTCCAGAGAGGAAGGGATCTCAGTTTTCCCTGCCTACATAATTTTATTGTGAAGATCACAAGAACCTGATACCTTCAAAGAGGCCCACTCCCTGAGCGTAAAAGATGTACAAAATCCATAATGATTAACCAAACACCTCTTCCTCTTCTAAATCTCTCAGTCTTAGGGTGAGGCCATAGAGACACCAGATTTAGCTGGATATACAGTTTCATCTTCCACTTGTCATTCACATGAACAAGGAGAAAACCTTGAAATCATTTGCTGGTTTCCTGGTTGAAAGCCTTGTGCTGCTTCAAAAGCAAGAAAGCCAACAATTTATATTCCTGAGTCTGGGGATTTCTACACTTGGTCTCATGATTTTAATGCCTTGCAGTTTGGGGGACAACTAATGACAGTGCTACTGCTGTGGGTAGGCACTAACTCTCAGCCTCCTCCAGGACACACAGTTGTTGACTCTCAGCAGGATCTTTTAAATGCTGGGCACAAAGCACAGTAAATTCCACCTGCCTACCATAATCTCAAGAGTTAAACAACAATTCAGAGGGAGGAATCTTGCCTCGAGAGTAGTGCATACTTCAGTTAAGCTGCTACAAGATCTGGGAAGGGCTAGGAAGCTGATCACCGTTTCTAAACTTTCATCCTACTCTTCCCACTCAGATCAGGTAGCTTCAGACAGGACAGAAAATCTGATTGTATAAAAATGCATATCTCAAGGGACAACTTGTCCCACCAGGTAAATACAGAAAACAAAAGGCAGACTTACATCATTGGACTGAAAAAGCTTGGTCATAGCAAAGAAGGACTCGGTAGCTTCCATGACACCAAGGTGCTCCCCCTGGTTGTTTGGAAAGAAGAAAGGAAATCTCAATTATCACAACCAGCTTTGGGCCTGATGCACATGTCTGTATAGATGTACATTTTCTCTCCCTTACCTGGTTTATGAGATATAGGATCTTGGTGAGGATATGAGCACATTTTCGTGGGTTTATGGGAGTCTCATTAAACACTCGAGCCTGGAAACAAAGCACAGACAAGGACTGACACCAACACCCCCTTGCAAACACTGTCCTGCCTGGTCTTGGCCAGTGATAGAGGTATGGCAAGATCCTTAATGACTTTGGATCAGATTTTCCCTTAATTCCTGTTAAACATGGACCCCTTTAAACAGCTGGCTTTGCAGTCTGGGATTACAAATCCAAGAGCAATAAAGGTTTAAAGGCCAAATTCTCATCACACTTTCACCCACACAGGTCTGGACTGTGTGCTAGCTAAAACACCACTCTTCCAACAGACGAACTTGAGCTTCCCAAGGCTACAGGAGCCAACACCATTCCCAACCTCACAAGCAAACAGAGAATGCTGAAACAACAGGGGCTGGGGATTGAGATGTTCACCAGCTCTTGAACAGAATTTCTTGAATGGCATTTCTTCAGAGAAAATTCATAAATTATTTAATAACCACTCACACCCCTCTCACTAATTTTGTCATCCACAAGACATTTGGGGTGTCCAAGGCAAATTTCCCAATCTTCCTGGTTTAAGGTGAGCTTTCCTGGTTAATTTTATTCCTTTTATTACTATTTATAGTTCATAGTCTTTAATTTATTACAGAGATCATTTCAACCTTCTCCCTTCATCTGTCCAATAATAAAATAAGAACTGTTGCCCATTTCTTTCAGAGGAAGCAGGACTGTAACAAACCCTAATTTCCTTGCTGAAGTTCTCCAGTGACCTACTCAAGAGAGGGAGAGACTCTATCCAGAGCAGGGCACACAGAGGAGATGGTCTGAAGATTTACCTCTTGCAAGACTGCACTCTTCTCCAGATGCTGGAATGGGTTGGAATTCCCACCTGCAAAACAAAAAGAGTAGAAGTCTCTCCAGGGATAGTGCTACGGGAAAGCAACTTTTTAACCACATTCATACATTAAAAACAGTCTGAGCTTTTTGCGGGGATTTTTTTTTTCATGAACACCAAGCAATCAGAGCACTCTCTTTGAAGTTATTAATTGGATGTCTTCATGGCAGTCAGGGCAGGCAGAACAGTCAGGACATTCTTTGATTTGTCATCCCCTCCAGAAGTAACTGACTGGGAGCTGAGGTAGACTGATTAGCTGTAAAATAACTGTGCTCCACTGTACCCTCAAACACCTATTTCCACCCCTGGGCTGGGAGCTTGCTGGCAGTTAGAGCATCAATAGGTCAGGCTTAGACAGAGAGAGGTATCACTTGCCAGACTGGTGAGTCAGGAGTGTCTTATCCCTCCCATATAAACCAAACAAGAATCCACCAGTAAAGTATTTTTGGCTCTATCACTAATTAAAAGACAGCAGACTAGATAGGCTGGACACAATTGTGTTGTTGACTGTTGACACAATTGGCTCCCATTGTTCCACTTAACAAAGTAAATTATATTAAATAATTAAAACCCCCAGCAATTAAGGATGAAATAATCAGAGGGAAAAGCACTATCATTCTGCATGGTCTCTATTAGATTGCCTCCCAACCATTTGTGAGCTGCAGCTTTTCAAAAGCTCCTAGTCATTGATAAGCAGGTTTTAATTAGCACCTATGTTCAGCTTGGCCCTGGGACAAAATGCAGCCTTTTTCAGGGTTGTTCAAGTGTTTGTTACAAAGCCTGATCCACTAGAGAGAACATCTCCTGGGCCCAAATCTGACCTGACCCAAGCTTGAAGCATCCCTAGGCTGGTGCCAGGAGCCCTTTCTAAAGTAAGCCTTACATACACAAGCAAATACATCAGGACTCTGGCTCCTTCCTGGTTCATAAACTGCCCTCCTCTGGCTCAGAAGAAGTTTGCAAAGGCAGCAGGTGGCTGAACAAAGCACAGACATTTATGTGAGGTTGAAGAGGCAGAAGAAAACAAGGTGAAAGAGCAAAAATGTTTCTATTATGAGTATGAACCAGTTCTAGTATAAGCATGCAAATGTGCCCCAAAAAACCTGCCCAGCAGCCCAGTATTCCCATGGTCCAGCATGTCTATAATCCTTAAATCAGCCATGAACAACACAGCATCACCTCTTTATGTTTCACAGCACTAAGGATCTTGAAATACATTGTACATGAGGTCTCACTCCTCACAACACCCTGCATCAAAGTTTCCTTCCATAGGGAGGGACAAAGATGCAGGGAGGGCAGAGGTGTGTTCATAAAGCTCCTAATATTGGATAACTAACAACAACTAATTCTGATTTGTAGAGAAACATAATTTTGTGCCCAAAATAACATGTCAAAGGGAGTGGGAGCAGCTCATCCAAGGCTAGCTAAACCATCCGTGGAAAGCAAAGACACAGAAGCCAATTAACTGGATACTTGCATCTCCTGCCAGCCCTAGCCATAGGTAATGTCAATACCTTGATGGGTGTGGCAGGTGCAAATAAAGAACAGCCCCCAAAATAAAGCCAAGAGCAATTCCCCTCCAACAGCTGCCTCACTAAATTCTCTGCTTATCAAGACGTCACTGGAGGCTTTGGACAAGGGAAACAAGGGCAAAGCATTTAATGCACATTAAGATAAAAAGCAAGCGCAGTCACACAGAACAATCACCAAGATTTAAGCTGAATCAATTCGCTTCAGGACACACTGATTTGTTATGCAGAGCAAGCTGTGTAGAAAGCTTCATAGGAAGATGAAAAAGATACCACAAGGCTCAACCATGAAAGGAAACACTGTCTTATGAAGCATCGCTTCCACCTGAATTACACACCACATAAAATATCAACCTCCTCCTTACTAACTGGCCTAAAGTTTTGAAAAGTCGGGCAATCACTTTGTGTTTCCTTGGTGCTCTCAGATTTTCTGATCCACTGAAAGTAGCAGTGATTGTGTGGGAAGAGCAGACCACATGTGTCAGAAAAAGGGCCAGAAACTACGAATTGGATTCTGCCTGGCTTTAGCACCTGGTTTGAGAGCTGGCCAACAGTGAACAGGGCTAATGTGCTCAATATTTAGTATCAGGCTCTGCACCTGGTGATGTGGCAGGTAACCTCGGTGTGCTGTGCCGATGCCACCAGTCTATCCTCTGGCTGCAGATGTGAGAAGGCGGCAGCAGACTGCTCTAGTGCTTCCATAGTGCTCCCAGAGTGCTCCCACAGCGCTTCCACAGTGCTTCCCACTGCGCTCTGTGCTCACCAGCCAGCTGGCACCGAGCCTCCCCTCACAGCTCCCCTGGGGGTCCCCCCCTCACATCTGCCCTCATTTGCACAGGAAGGGTCTCTCCTCACAGCTCCCCCCGCAGCCACCAAGGGGTTCCCCCTCACCAATCCCCTCCGTACCCACAGAGGGGTCTCTTCCCTCACAGCGTCCCCGGCCTCCCCTCACCCGACTCCTCGTCCTTCTTGTCGAACTTCTTCAGCATGGTGCTGCCGAGCGGCCCGTCGCTGCGGCCCTCCCGTCCCGTGGCAGTGGCAGTAGCAGTCCCGGTCTAGATCCCGGTCCCAATCCTGGTCCCGATCCCGGTCCCGGCACCGCCCCCGCC
>VWZT01003763.1:118534-152297 GCA_013397055.1 Pachycephala philippinensis | reverse complement strand
GGACACTGGCGCACGGCTGGACACCCTGGGGCTGGGCACAGCACCGGGCCTGGGGCAGGAGGCACTGGTACCAGGGGAAACACTGGTGACGGGGGGTGGCACTGGGATCCCCGAGCTGCGCAGGGGAAGGGCACTGGGGAGATGAGGGGATGCTAGGGGCTGAGGTCGCTGAGGCATGGGGGCACACTGGGCCTCGGGGAGGACAGACGGGACACTGGAGCAGGAAATGGAAAGGAGGAGATCCTGGCAGGCTCAGCGTCGCAGGGACAAGTGGGGGTGGCAGGGGAGAACCCCCTTCTTGGCGTACACAGTTGTCACCGAGGCTGCCCGCCCTGGAGCGTCCCACTTGGATGCACCATCTCTGGCAGGTCCTCCTGTGACCCCTGTTCCCACTGCTCCTGACATGCTGTGTGTACCCTGGACCGCAAACTCCAGGCTCAGCCCCACAGCACACACCCAGTGGGTGCAGGGGGGTGTCTGAAGGGACCAGCGCTGCCCGGGCATCACCTGAGCCTCAGGTCAGGCAGGGATGGCAGAGGACCTGTTACCCACCTTACTACCTCACCCCAACACACCGTCTGCTGGCATATCCCTTCCTGAAATCCGTCCCTCCCATGGAATGTGGGGTCACCCCAGCTGCTTCTGCCCCTTTCCCAAAGCCAGTGCCCACTCCAAGGCGAAAGGGCTCACTCACCCTGCAGCAGGTACTCCTCGAAGAGCATGGCTGTGTCCCCCACCAGCTCCAGTGGCCCCCCTGCAGGTGTCCCCCGGCCTCTGCCTCGCTCGCAGCACCCTGTACTTTGCACGGGGCGGCCGCACTCTGCTCTGCGCTGTGCTTATCTCCTAGCTGTGCTGAGAGCCGCAGCTCCGGTGGCACAACGCGATGTCCCTGTTGGCCCAGAGCTGCTGTGGGCTCCCTGGGCCGGGGGCTGGCTCCGCTGTTGGTGCAAGTTCTGACACCCCTCATTTGGAATTTAATGACCTCCCGTGCTGGCCCCGGCCCGGAACATGCCCTCACAGCATCTCTGGGGAAAGGGAACACAAAATGGGAGTGTAAAGGAGTGCAGAACCCACATAAAGCACAGCAAGTTGTGTTTGATGCCACATTTTATTGTGCACGCTCACTCAAAACTCCGGCTTTGAGGCTTGGCCAAGCTTTGTGGAGGATTCTGTGTGCTCCGGTCACCCAGAGAGAAGAAGCACACAGGAAAAGCTGCCTGGCTGGATGCAGCCCCTTTGGAGACATCTCAGTGGTGGATGAGCAGGGAGCAAAGCCAAGCACAGAAATCCCTGTAGTGCCTGGGGCTGGGAACAGCTGTGCTCCAGCACTGGCCAAGGTAAACTCAGCTGTATCTTCTCCAGTGGTGCTGAGGTGATGGTTATTAAACCAAATCCTCCCGTGGCTGCTGCTTGTGCCATGAGCTCCGGGACCGGGGGGATGAGGTGCCGTGTCCACAGTCCCCTGTGGACGCACCGATGCCGCTCCACGCTTCCCTCTGCCTGTGCCCCGGGCAGCCCCGCTGTCCTCTCCAGCCCAGCTATATCCCAGCCAGGACAGTTCATCTCCTGCCGAGGCGGGCCATCAGCTCGGCATTGGCAGCTGCCTTGGCCTGCAGCTCCTTCTCTCTGGCCAGGTCGAGCAGGATTTTCAGTAAGTGAGTGTGGACATCGAGTGACAGGGACACCCTCCTCCCCTTTTTCCTGGGAGCAGCTCTCTTGACGGCTGGGCTCATTGGCCAGGGCAGTGCTTGTCTTTCTGATCCCTCTAGCAGTGGCAGGCTGGCTTTGTCCGGATGAGACCCTTCCCCAGAGCCATCGTCGCCCCTCCTTGTTTCGGAGAGACCTGGCAGCATCCTGTTATCGCTGGTGGTTTCCTGCCTCATCAGCTTCCCTCCATCCGCGGCTTGGGGGCCCGGCAGGAGCCACTCACGGCTTGGGCCCTTCCAGGCTCTCGTTGGTGCCCCGAGCAC
The DNA here is from genome assembly GCA_013397055.1 of Pachycephala philippinensis. Taxonomy (NCBI): domain Eukaryota; kingdom Metazoa; phylum Chordata; class Aves; order Passeriformes; genus Pachycephala; species Pachycephala philippinensis. The sequence continues at coordinate 150,327 of VWZT01003763.1, read as the reverse complement.
CACCAGGAAGGTGAGCAGCATCCTGCCTCGCAGCGTGGCCGGGAGTGCCTGCGGGGAGCACGGGGCTGGCGCTGAGCATCACCTCCATCGCCCTGCCATGGCCCCACAGCCCCCAGGCAGGACATGTCCCCACCAGGGTGTCACCCACAGAACCCCTCCACTCCCTGCACCAGCTAGTGGGGCTTCACCTTCCTTTCAGGAACCCTTCATTATTCCACCTCGATTTCAACCCTCTTGAACAGGGCGGGGACTTTTGTGGAGGCTGAAGGGGACATGGGAAGCAAATCACCTGTGTGTCCTTGTCCTTTCACAGCCCCTGGCCAGATGCTGGCTGTGCCCTCAATTTCACCCCCTTCAGCCTTTTGTCACCCAGGGGAGGAGCCAATCCTGCTCCAGAGGGTGGCTGCTTGAGTGCTGTGGCTGCTCCCCAACCCATTCCTGCCTTTTGGCCAGGGAAATGTGACATGCCCAGGGTTTCGGGGCTGGGCGGGCTGTGGGGCTTTCGTCCCACGCCTTCCTTGGCAGATGCCATTCACCACAGCGTTGCTGGGCTCTCTGGGGCAAAAGCCACCCACCAAGGAGGGACACGAGCCACTTGGCCTAAAATACACAGCATCTTGATCACGGTGGGGTGACAAGGGCAGGAGTCTGGCCACATGTGCTGAGTCGTGTCAAGCCTCAGCAACTTTCTCCACCCCATCTCTCACCCTGGTCGCAGGGAGCGCCCCAGGGACTGCAGGGTGCTGTGCTATAGGGCGGGGGTCAGGGTGCTGGGATGTGGGGTGGGAGTCAGAGCAGGTGCAGGGGCACTGCTGCACAAATCCTGCTGTATGGCTGCCTCTCCCCAAAATCAGTCACCCAGCAGGGCTTGTCCAGCTGGAAGGGGAGCAGTGAAACCAACCTCCTGCAACGTATCTCTGGGATGAAACCCTTTGGAAAGTACCAGAGTAGGCAGCCAGAGGCAGTTAACTCGCTGGGAAGTGGGGAATGAAAAGCATCCAACCCCCTGCAACCCATTTCCCAGCTAAAAGCCCCTGGAAAGCACTGCTGAGAGCACAGCCTCACCATTTGCAGCAGGTCCTCGTCTCCTCGATGTTCAGGCGGTGCTCCTGGGGTGCAGGGACCACAAGCTGGGGATTTGCTGTGCTCCCTGCCAAGCCCTGGCTCTTATCCTGTCCCAGCTCCACCTCTGACCCGCAGAGGGGGTGACGGTGACAGGGGGGTGGAAATGTTTTTAATACATTTTGCCTAATAGCAGATGAAGTCATCCCGGGATGTGGGTGGGAGTGTGCCCCCTTGCAGCTCCACCAGCTGCATTTGGAGGGGATTCCGGGAACCTGGGACAGCTCAGTCGTAATTGTTTCATGTCTGACTTGCAAGATGTTTTTTCTCCATCTAATCAGGCCACCCTGCTCCTTGGTAATCACTTAAGGAAGGGAGAGAACGTGCATTTTGCTGCCAGCCAGTAACCACGGGCAGCCCTCTGGGCATTGTGCCTCACACGGCCCCCAGACATCTCCTGGTACCAGTTTGGCAGTGTCCTGACAGACTCCCTGGCCACATGGAGGACATATCTAGAGACATGTCACCTCCTTGCTGTGCCAAACCCAAGCGTTGCTTTGGTTTGCAGGACACCAGTGGCTTGCAGCTCACTTTAATGCATTCCAACTGGGACACCACTGGTTTGCAGGCACCTGCACCAGTCCAGCCCTCTGCCAGCTGCCCAAGGTGGGCAGCAGCCTGTAGGCATTGCTGTGGGGTGATATACAAGGGTTTTGATCCAAAGATCCCCCCTTAGGGACTGTGGGAGCATCCCGAGGCTCTCAGGCCGGGTGAGCACCATTCCAAGGCTCTCAGGCTGGGTGAGCACCTGCATGAGATGAGTTGTGGGTGCTCAGCCCCGTGGGCTGGCCAAGGCCAGGAGTCAGGGTGCCCAGGGTTCAGACTGCTGGGGGTCACCCCAGCGGCCACAGGGTGACTCATCCTATGCCACCCTCCCGAGGATGGCAGGGAACGGAAATAATGCCAGCTCTGTTCCTTCTCCCACGGACGGCCAGGAACTCACACCCAGTAGCCAAAATTAGCTGGCAGCACTGATTCACACAATACATCATGCAGCACCACAGACCCACGTGCCGACACGTCAGGGCCTGGACAGGGGGTCATGGCCTGGCTTGCGTCAGCTGGGCACGTGCTGGGCACAGGGATGGGGCACTGGGTTCCCTGGAAGGGCTGAGGAACAGTGGGCAGCTGGAAAGGGCAGCCCAGCTGGGGTGGGCAGGAGCCATGCCTGACTCAAGAGCTGTCCCCAAACTCCACAGGCATCTCCAGCAACGCGCCAAGAAGTGTGACGTGTCCCTGTGAGCACAGCTTTAATACACATCCCCCCCGCAGTGGTACACATATACATTCGCTGTATACAGATATACACAGAGAGCAGCGCATGTGTGGGGGCCACAGAGCCCACCCAGCACCCCCTGGGGCTCTGGGGCACTGAGGGGCATGTCCCTGCTCAGCCCTGGGGCTGGGGGGAAGCAGGGGCTGCGACCCCGGCAGCCAACATCACTTTCACAAAGCCTTTGAGAGTAAGCGTGGGCGAGCAGGAACCTCTTCTAACATAGCACCATCCTCAGGGTTTCCCTGACAGGCCTGGGGGTGCAGGTGAGACCCCCCGGATTAAAGACAGATGTGCTGCTGGCAGGCATGTGAGCTGCGGGGTAGCACATGGAAAGAGCCTCCAGTCTCCCCACAGGTCATTGCCAAACCATCGCAGCCACAAAAGGGGAACTGGGCCCCATTTGAGGTTAAGGTGAAATTTATTCAGATGGAGCTGATTGCAGGGTGGGGGTGAGGGGTGTTGTGCAGGGAGGCGCTGCCTGGCACAAGGATGCGGGCAGCTCTCCTGGCAGAGAGAGGGGAGCAGAGAGGGAGTGGAGGGCAAGAAAGGGTACAAGGCTATTATGTGAGGGGAGGCAACCCAACTATGCCAAGTCCCAGCTCTGCTTCCGGAGAGAGGCAACAGGGCTAAGAACCGTTCTGTTGGCAACAAATAATTTAAAAATCAAACTGAGAACAGCCCAGGAAACCTCCATGTGGGAAAAGGGGGTTCAGAGCCTTGGTGGGAGGCAGCTTCCCATTTGATATAAATTTCACCTTAATGACAATAAACTGATATGAAATGAAAAACCTATGAGCAGCATAAAGACAGGTTAGAAATAGCACCAGGTTCCTGCTGGGGCTGGTGGGTGCGTGGCCCCCGCCACCACGGGCAGCCCAGCGCCGGCTGGGGCAGCAGCTGGGCCCCACTTCCAGGCAGCCCTGCCTGCCCAGACACTGCCTGCACCTACACCTTTGGCTGCCCTCCCACCTTGCTGCCGGCGCTGCCACGGGAATCTGCGGAGAGAAGCAGAGCACTGTTAGAGCTGAGGTGGGGGACCAGCACTGTCCCCCCAGCTCTGCATCGCTGAGCCCACGGCACAGGGTGGGGATGCTGCTGGAGCTGCTGGTGGTGGTGGCTGTGCCAGGCTCTGCCTACCTGCCCCTGGGCGCTGCCCGCAGTGCAGCTCACACTCCTCCTTGCTGTCGAAGCGGTTGAGGTTGCCCCGGCAGCCGCTGTAGACGAAGGGCCGGCACTCGGTGACTCTTTGGTTGTAGTACCACCGCAGGGTGTAGCGCTGGCAGTCCCCCTCGTCCAGGGGCAGCCTGCAGGGCTCAGCTGCGGGGCAAACGCTGCTGGTGAGGGCGGGCAGGGGCTGGCGGCTCACCGGCGGTGGAGGCTGCCAGACCCACTTGGCAGAGGGGAAACTCCAGAAGGGGAAGGCAGGGGATGGCTTCCAGCTGAGCATGGAAAGGGTTTGGCTGGAGCCACCTCTGTGCTGTGCCCAGCTGCTGGAATTGAGGGCAGGAGACAGCACTCTGGGCAAGCTGTCTCCTAGGGGCAGGTGGTGTGGGGACATGATGGCCACAGCACCCCTTGGAAGGGTTGTGGAGGGACTCTCCAAAGGCTGCTGCCGCTGGGGCTTCCCTGATCTCCTGGGGCCTTTGGGATCCCTCCTGTGGCTCATGACCAGAGCACAGGAAACCTGCCAGGGCAGCAGGTCCCACCAGCCCAGCACACCACCCATCACTGCTGGCGATGGCTTCGGTGAGGGGGATGGAGCACGAGGTCTGCATGGTGGGGACAGCACAGCGATAGAGAAGGTGCAACCCACCCAGGTACCAGCGAGAGGGCTGCAAATCCCAAATCCCCCCAGACAGATGGCACGGGGACCCACTGCTCAGCTGGATGCGAAGACACCACCCCAGCAAAACCTGGGGCAGCCCCATGGTTTCCCCCAGTGGCTTCAGCCTCAGTGCCAGGTGAGTGCAGGGAAGCTCACCATCCACTGCGGGCTGCTCCAAGCTGTCCGTCTCCGGGACCTCATCGTAGTCCTCCTCCTCTCCATCCATGCTGTCGTACTCGAGGTCTTCATCGTCAAGCATGGTCTGCCTGTCCTGCCCTGGGAGACGGCACCACGCATGAGCAGTCCTCACCACGCACACGGAGCACAGGAAAAGGGGGACAAGGACAGGGATGACACACCCTCCTCCTCCTCAGTGTGTGACAACTTGAGCACAGGGACTGTGTGAGCACTGCCAGCAGGGAACGGCTGGGTAGAGAAGGACCCTGTGAAAGGGACACAGGCATCAGGGAAGAGGCAAGGGAGTCTGGGGTGCTTCCCCCTTATTTCCCAAGGGAAAACCACCCCTTTCAGGTGTGGAGCAGTCCAGCACTGCCCCAACCCTGTTGCAGCCTGACAGGGTACATGGACAGGGATGGTGGACCTGGAGAAACCCACTCCTCTGTCTGCACCCCAGACCAGGGCTGCCATGGGGGCTTCTAGAGGAGGGGCAGGCAGGGGAGGCCCAGAGAGACAGCACCACTTGGAGCCCAGCAGGACAGGGACAGGGAAGGGGCCAGATCTTCTAGGCCCTCCAGACCCTCCATCACCTGTTTGGTCATGCTCTCTCTCCTGGCGGACGATTCTTCCTCCTCCCTGGGCAGAGTGGAAGCTGCTCCTGGCCTGAGCCCCCCAGCCTCCTTGGAGAGAAAGCACCCACCTCATCCCAGCCCACCCCTTGCTTCCGTCCCTCTGACCCTACTCCTCCAGCCTACCCTCCCCCCCAGCACTGCTGACCCCTGCAAGACCCCTGCCCCAGTTCTGACACCCAAGCACAGATGGGGTGCAGTTCCTGTGACCCCTTCAGCTTGGCAGACTCTGGCAGCACCCAGACCCCACTGGCACCATCCCGAGCCAGCTGCCCCTGGGGATCTCTGTTCCACCATCACTTCTGCCACACACCATCCCTTCTCCCTGTGCAGGGTCCTACACTGATGCTGACCCTGACTGAAGGGGTCATGGAGGGTGCCAGCCACCTCCAGCTCCCCAAAACCAGTGGCACACCTGGGTGCCGGGGCCCCTTTGGTGCCACACGCGTGGGGCAGGGGGGTAGGAAGGAAGAGCCGCAACCTGAGTGCTCACGTGAATCCTGGTGCCGTGGGAAGTGGCCACCGCAGGCTGTGGGAGAGACAGGGCCGGGGTCAGGGGCAGCGGGTGCAGACCCCCAGCCCCAGGGCAGCAGCGGGGGATGCTCACCACAGTGCTGGCTCATCTCCTGCCTGACGAAGGCACGGATCTCCTCCTCCTGCCAGGCACACGGAGGGGCAAAGGTTGCACAGAGTAATGGGGCATGGTGCAGTTAGGAGGAAAAACCCTTTTCCCAGGGTCCAGAAGAGCCCAGAGGTGAGGGCAGCCCCTCCATCAGTGGCAGTGGGATGGGTCCAGCATCCCTTCCCACCCCAGTGACCTGAGTGCCACAAGCCTATGGGTCCTGGCTCCTTACCGTCATGCCTGGCTCCCCCTTCTCCCCACGGAGCCCGTGGCTGCCGGGACTGCCCTGGGGACAGCAGAAGGGAGGTGGGAAGCTGGCCCTGGCTGGAGCTGGTCCAGGCAGGGCCAGACACCCCTGCACTCACCTGCTCTCCTCTCTCACCGGGGATGCCAGGCACGCCGCGTGCACCCGGCACTGACTGTCCAGGGGGGCCTCTCTCCCCCTGCAAAGGACACGTGCTCAGCATCTGGCTGGTGGGTGCTGGAGCCTCTCTGCTCTCCCCAGAACCATGGATGTGCTGCTTTTCCCAATCCTCCACCCCAGGGATGCCAGTGCAGGTGGGGATGGGAATGGGTCCAGCTCAAGTCAAGGACAATCAGGGTCCCAGACCCCTCAGACTCCCATCCCCTGGGCAGGGGGACACAAGGGAGGAACCCAAAGCCAGTGAGCTGGCAGGGCAGGACAGAGCTGGGACATGACTCCAGATGCTACCCACCCCTCACCCGCTAAGGGGACTGGGCCCTCCCATCCTCACAGCCCCGGAGGGGGACCAGTCACCTGTGGTGAGGACTCACCTTCTGGCCCTGCATGCCCTCAGGACCTCGTGGGCCAACGCTCCCTGGGGGCCCAGGGGGGCCAGGAGCACCGTCACTGCCCCGGGGACCAGGGCCACCGATGACACCCGGGGCGCCCTGGAGAAGAGCAGAGGGTGAGGCCAGGGGTGTCAGAGCCCCCAGCTCCAGAGCAGATGCCATGGACATCCTCTGACCCCACAGCTGGGCACCCCCAGAGAACCAGCACTGGTGCCTTCTTGTGAAGAGCAGGGAGTTGTTGGCATTCATTGTTTAGTGACATAATTTGGAGCAGCGCCGAATGACTCCTCTGGGAGCATCAGGCTCTGATACTCTTCCAGCCAAGGCTGTATCCTGGTACAAGCAATGTGGCGCAAAGTATCCCATCCGTTTCCAGCCTGCTCACCCGGTCTCCTTTCTCCCCCTGGTCTCCTTTGGCTCCCTGCTGCCCGTCAAATCCCCGGTCACCCTGCAAAGAGGAAGGGACAGGCAGCAGGGGACAGGCAGCGAGGGGATGAAGTGCCAGCGCAGCTTTTCCCAGCACTGCTCTAACCTACCTTGGGTCCCATGAGTCCTTCCTTCCCAGGAATGCCTGGTGGTCCTGACAGACCCAGCTCTCCCTGGGGGACAGAGCAGATGTCCATCAGCCACCAGCCATGGTTCCTGTCCCACCCCAGTGTCAGCCATGGTTCCTGTCCCACCCCAGTGTCAGTGCAGTGCTTACCGGCTCGCCTTTCCTCCCCGAGAGTCCCGAGCGCCCCGGGATCCCTGGCTCTCCCTACAGCGGGCAGGAGAGAGGCAGGGCGGTCAGTCCTTCACCCCTCAATGCTCACCCCAGAGCCACAGGCAGAGGAGGGGACCCCATGACCCTGTCGTGGGGTCAAGGTCTGGCCTCAGCCATCTCCCTGCTCCCGCTGGCTGACGGAGGGGATCCAAAGGGCCACAGCCTCCAGGCAACATCCAGGCTCCTGCAGCACCCTACAGGCACCCACTCACCTTGTCACCCTTGTCCCCATTGAGGCCACAGGCACCTTTCATGCCCCGGTCACCCTGCAAGCATGAGGAGGGAGGTCAGAGCCGTGCCAAGCCAGCACCCGTCCAGGCCAGGAGAGCACTGGCAGCCAGAGAGGCCAACCCACCTTGAGGCCCCGCATGCCCAGGGGTCCCATGTCCCCCTTCTCTCCCCGGGCCCCGGGGATCCCATCGCGGCCAGGCCGACCCTGTGGGAGAGCACACAGCGTGACGAGGGTCTGCTCCTGCCCCGCAGTGGTGTGGCAGAGGCACCAAGACACAACTCCTCACCGGCTCGCCAGGCTCTCCCGGCATTCCAACCTCTCCCTGGGGAAGGCAAAGGCGTCAGTCACGGCAGGCAAGGGGGATAGTGCCACCAGAATCCCCCAGCAGTGGGGCTGCCCAGCTCCGTACCTTCTGCCCACTAGGGCCGCGTGCCCCAGGGAAGCCCATGGAGCCCTTCTCTCCTTGCTCACCCCTTGTCCCCTGCAAGCAGAAACCCAGATCAGCACAGGGCAGGAGGGAGAGCTCCAACCACTGCATGGCCACAGCACGGCCACAGTCACCTCCGAGGCCAGGTCTGGCAGCTCCCCGTGCACCGTGTCCCTGGTGCCTACCAGCACCAGCACAGGGATGCCGTCATGCCCTGCTTCCTCTGTCCATCGCCCTGCCAACAGCCCTCCACGATCCCCAACCCAGCAGCTCCCAGCCCAGCACAAGTTCCCCCCAGCCCTGTACCTTCTCTCCGAGCATGCCTTGCTCCCCCTTGTCCCCCTTGTCCCCTTCTGTGCCCTTCAGGCCACGCTCTCCCTGCAAAGGAGGAAACATGGGGAGGGGTCAGGGAACGAGGAGAAGCTCAGACACATCAGGGTGGGGAGGACAGACCCTGCTGGGGGCAGGAGCATGGGGGTCTGTAGGGTGGCTGAAGGAGAGCGGACAATATCCTCTGCAAGGGAGGGTCCCTCAGCAGGGAGAAGCTCCTCCAGCTCCTCCCAGAGGGACAGGAAGGATGGGGAGAGGGAGGATGGGGACAGCTCTTACTGGCTCCCCCTTGCTGCCCCGTGCTCCAGGCGGCCCCTCCACCACCACAGTATCGCCCTGTACACCCAGAGAGAGAGGTGGGGGTGAGCGGGGGGCCAGGGCTGCTGCCTGCCTTCCCACTGCCCCCCGCCCCAAGGACTCACCTTGTCTCCTTTGGGTCCCGGGGCCCCAAGGTCCCCCTGTGAGGAAGGTGAGATGCTGCAAGGATGCACAGCAGGGAGCAGGCAGCACCTCCCAATACCTGGAGGTGCATCATTCTCCCCCCAGCTCCTCGTCCCACAGAGTCCCTTACCTTGTCCCCACGCTCCCCTCGGTTCCCAGGCAAGCCCTGTAGGAGAGAAGAGGGGGTGGTCAGGAAGGGGCCCGGATCAGGGTGCAGCTGGGGAAGGGGGGTACTCACTGCTGGCCCACGATCCCCTTCTGGCCCTGGGCGCCCGTCTTCACCCTGCAAGAAGGAAGGGATGTGAGAAGGGGGTTTGGGGCACCCCAGCATCACCTCACCCGAGGGACAGCTGCAGCTCTGGCTCACAGTCCTGTCAGGGCTGGCACCGTGAGCCTTCATGTCCCTGGCTGTGGGGACATGGGGGGACTGTGGCAGTGCCTACCCGTGGTCCTGGGTCCCCACGTTCGCCTCTGGTTCCTGGCAGCCCAGCCCCTGGAGCGCCCTGCCAGGGGAAGGCAAGAACTCATCCCTGTCCTCACTGCCCACAGCTCCTCCCAGCCCTGCCAGGTACCCCCCATGCCAGGGGACACCCCACAGTCCCCACCACCTCTCTGGGTGCCTGGCACACAGGAAGCTCCCCTGTGCCACCATCCAGAGAGGGCTCAGCACCCTTGGGGGAAGGTGGCTGCAGGGACACTCCTCAAGAGAAGCAGCCTCCCACCTCTCATGCTATAGGGCTGCCCCTGGTCCTACCTTGTCACCCTTCAGGCCAGGGGCCCCTTGCATGCCCTGAAAGAAAGGAGAAGGGTGAGCAAGCCACGGGAGGAAGGCAATGCCAGACACCCAGCAGGGAGAGAGCATCTCTGAGGCTCCCACTGCGGTACCAGACACTGCAGTACTGCCCCGCCCCGGGGCCAGGGAGGAGCAGCGAGTCCCTGTCTGAGACGGGGGAAGCCAGAGCAGAGCCTACACCCCCGGGAATGCTGTGGCACCATACTCACGGCCGGCCCTGGGGGCCCCACAGGTCCCGGTGGTCCAGCGGTGCCATCCCTGCCTGGGAAGCCGATCAAACCCTGGCAGGGAGAAAGCAGGGAGTGGGCAGGGCTGTGGCTGGGAGGCCGTGGGGCTTGCAGGGGCCTCACGGACACTGCACCAGGGTCTGGGGTCACCAGGAGCAGTGATGCCACGTTCTGGTTGTAGGCTTTACCCTCTCTCCTGGGGGACCCGGAGGGCCAGGCTGTCCATTGTCCCCTCTCAGGCCTGGCTGCCCTGGCGTCCCAGCAATGCCTGCTAAGCCTGGGGGTCCTGGTAATCCTGGCAAGCCGGTGTCACCCTGAAGCAGGGAAGGAAAAGATGAGGCCCACCAAAACAGCTCCTCAGGAGTGTGCTTTTCCCTCGGCCAGCCAAGCTAGAGCATCACTGGGGCACTGGGGACGTGATCAGAGCCAGGGTGACGTGGGGACAGGGGTTACCTTCAAGCCTGGAGGCCCATCCTGTCCTGGCGGTCCCCGTGCACCGACACCCGGGGATCCCTGCGAGGTGGCAGAGAGCGTGTGGCACATCACCTGGCTGGTGGGCACAGGGGTGCCAGGGCCAGCGTGCCACACACAGCATCCCCCAGGGTGGGGGATCCCCCTGGGGGCAGGGGACACGTACCTTCTCCCCTTTGGCTCCAGAGGATCCCTTGGCTCCCTGTGAAGACACCAAGCCCCCAGGAAGACCTGGGCAGTAGGTGGCAAGGGCACGGATCCCAGCCTCCACCAGAATCCACTTTCCCCCATAAACCCACCACCCCCATATGCCTCCTACTCACATCTTCCCCAGGATCTCCCGGCTCCCCAAACCTTCCTGGCTCCCCCTGGCAGGGGAAAACAAGGAAAAAGCAGATGTGTGGGATTATGAACTGGGGGAGCAGCTGCAGCTGGATCCCCACAATGTGGCCAAGCACCCAGGGCGTCGGGGACCCCACAACCCCCAGGGCAGCGCTCACCTTTTCGCCCTTGGGGCCTGGCAAGCCTCGGTCACCCTTGGAGCCCTGCTGGGGACAGCAGTGTTAGGGGAGGGGGCAGCCACAGGGCTGGCTTGCCCCCCAGAAGGCAAGGGTGGTGGGAGGGGATGAGGTTGATGAGGGGAAATGAGGGTAATGGGGGTGTGTCTGGGTTTATGGGGGTGACTTACGGGCTCTCCCAGCAGCACACCCTCCAGCAGCGCTGGCTCGCCCTGCAGGGACACACGGGTGCTCAGGTGTGCCCACAGCGGATGGCAGTGCCCCGCAGACCCCTGCCCATCCCACCCTCACACCCTGGCTCCTCACCTTCTCTCCCTTGGCTCCGGGGGGGCCAGCGATGGCCTGGGGCACAGAGCAGAGAGCAGGCAGGTGAGCAGGGCTGCACAGGGATGCTCCCCCTCATCCTGGCCAGGAGCACTGGACAAGGCAGCTCTGCACTCACCTGCCCTGGGGCTCCAGCATCCCCTGGCTCTCCCTTGGGGCCAGCAGGCCCTGAAGGTCCCGGTAAGCCCTGGCACAAGCGGCACAGCCCTCAGCCTTAGCAGCAGACTAGACAACCCAGGCTGAGCTGCATGGGGGTTCCCCTGGGATGGGGCAGGGGGAGCATAGACGTACCATCTTCCCAGGCATCCCTGCCTCGCCATCCTTCCCTGGCACGCCATCCCTGCCTGGCACGCCTGGCTTCCCGCTCTCCCCCTGCAGGCAGTAAGAGTGGGGCTGGGGCGTGGGGGTCCTACAGCCCCCCCAAGGCAGCCCCAAGCACCCACACTGATGGCAGCCAGATGTGGGGGGCAACACACTCACCACTTGTCCGGGCAGCCCAGGGACACCCGGTGGGCCCTGCAGTGGAGACATGAGCAGAAATCAAGCAGCATCCCAGGCACCAGGAACAGCCAAGGGGCGGGTTTGGGATGTTACAAATACCTACCACCGGGCCGGGGGGGCCAAGGGGTCCTGGCAGGCCCATGTTGCCCTGGGGGCCAGGCAAGCCCTGCAATGGAAACAGCCACATCAGAGAGGGCGTGGCACAGCCAGGACCTTGGCTTCCCTGTGGGAAGGTGTGTTGGGGTGTGACGGGCTGATTTTGGGGAGGCTGGATGGTTTTGGGGGTATGACTACTCACACGGATGCCGGAGCCAGGTTCCCCCGGATCACCCTGTGAAGAATACACTGCATCAGCCCCACCACCCCAACCCACCAGCTGCTGTGGTCACAGCCAGATCTGCGTATCCGGATCCAGGAGAGGGCCCAGCCCAAATGTCCCTCCCTCCAGCCCAAAACTTCCCAAATTTTGGCCCTCCCTCCAGTCCCCAAATCCAGCAAGGCACCATTTTCCCTCTGCCAGGCTGGACATGGCAATGCCGATGCAGATGCCAGTGCCGCTGCCTTACCTTGGCACCAGCTGGGCCCGGGGTCCCTGGTGTGCCAGTGCTGCCCTGCAGGGGACAAGGGGACATTGTTGGGGTGGTGCTTGCTGGTGGCACAGGACAGGGAGGGGGCAGCAGGGCCACTCAGTGCCAGCACTGCCACCCCAGTGCTGCTCCCTGGGGGAATGCCTGACATTGCCCTGGCATGACAGTCCCCTGCACGTGGTGCAAGGTGGCTCCTTACCGGAGGTCCTGGGGGTCCTGGGTCTCCCTGATTGCCCTGACGGGAGGAAGAAATGGGATCACTGCAGAAATGGGTTTTCCCCAGTGGGAGCAGGGGGTGTCCCCAGGGAGAGCAGACCCAGGCAGTGCCAGTGGCTCTTGTAAGCACTGAGTAAGACGAGCCTGACAGGTCCTGCTGAGCTGCAGGGGGCCAGGGACCCAGCCCAGCAGCAGGGTGACCCCCATGGTTTCAAAAACCAGGCACTCATGGCCAGGAGCCCCCAGCTGTGTGCTGAGGTGTTGGGGCACAGGGACATGGGGGACACACAGACACCTACCGGGCGTCCCAGAACGCCAGGGAAGCCTGGCAAGCCCTGCAAAGAACCACATCAGAGTCAGTGGACAAACGGAAACCCACCACCTCCACACAGCCCTGCCTGCCCCCCAGGGATGCTCCCCATTCCCAGTGTGTGGTACCCAGCCAGGAGAGGCCCTCTAAAGCTCTGCGGGCACTTCATGGGGTGGGGGGAAGGAGGTGAATGAGGCATAAAAGCTCCTGCTGGTGCTGTTGGTGGCTTGTGTGAGACCACAGGACCTCCCCAAGTCCCAGCCTGCATCCCTCCACCATGTCCCCACTCACCGGCTTCCCCTCAGGGCCTGCCAGGCCTCTCTCACCCGGGAGACCCTGGAGCAGAAGATGGACACAGGGATGGGGTCAGTGCCAGGCAGGGGCTGGGGTCAGTGCCAGGCAGGGGAACAGTGCAGAACTCACCTGGGCACCGTCCCTGCCCTTCTCGCCGGGCTCCCCTCGGTCACCCCGCGAGCCACCTTCACCCTGCAGTGGGGACAGGCACAGGGTCACAGGACAGGCAGGGACCTTCCCGTGCCCTCCCAGGGCCTGCTGACACCCAAAGAGGGGTGTGCCCAGCAGTGCCCCCACCCAGGGCTTTGCTCCCTTTTGACATTGGAGACTTATAACCTCAGACCTTATCTCCTTTGGGTCCCCGCTCGCCCTCGGCTCCGGGTTCACCCTGTGTTGGGAAGAAGACGGATGCCATCAGCCCCTGCTGCCCCACCACCACCCTCAGCCCCAGCTCATGGCGTTGCCTCAGCTCAGCTGCCTCGGCTGCCCTTCTCCTTTCGGACCAGCCACACACCTTCGTTCCCTTGGGTCCGATGGGGCCGCGTTCGCCTGGGAGGCCCATCAGGCTGCCCTCCACCACGTCCGCCTGTGGGCAGGGCGCAGTCAGGGCCAGCACCCAGGGGACCTCAGGAAGGTCCCCTCAGGGGCAAAGCCCTCCCCAAGCCCCTGTGCCAAGGGACTGGATGTGGCCATCCATCCCCAGAGGGGCAGGCTGACACCTTGACGATGGTCCCCAGCAGCAGCCATCACCTACCTTGGGCCCTGGGGGCCCTGGGGGGCCAGGCAAGCCATCCCTTCCCTGGGAAGGGTAGAGAAATAGGTTGAGTGTCAAAGGGCACGGGAGAGCAGAGCCACCCTGCTGTGGCCACTCCTGGCCTCCACAGGGCATCCGCCTGCCCCACAGAGAGCCCTGCATCCCCTCAAGAGGGGCACAGCCCAAGAGGGGATGGAGGGCACCACATCCCCATCCCAGCTCACCTGCTCACCTCGGTCGCCCTTCTCGCCCCGGTCGCCCTGTGAAAACACCACGGTGGCTGTCACGGGGCTGTCCCCAAGCCCCTGGACCAGGTCCCCCAGACTTCACCTCACACCCCCACACACACTCACCTTCTCGCCGGACCGCCCGGACTCCCCCAGCTCCCCGGCCCGGCCCGGCACCCCGGGAATGCCAGGCTTGCCAGGCTCCCCTGGCTGCCCAGGTGGGCCCTCGGGACCCCGCTCACCCACGGCCCGGCCCATGGGGCCCTGTGGGCCGGGGGCACCGGGGTCCCCCTTGTCACCTTTGGGTCCTCGCTCGCCAGGGAAGCCTAAGGAGCCCTGCAAAACATAAGCTTTGCTGCCAGAGCCAGCCCTGAAGCGGGGCTGTGAGCCTTCCCCAAGCACCCCAGGGCTGAGCTGGCTGCATGGCCGCCCCAGCCAGCCCAGAAAGCAGAAGTGGGGCAGAGTGCTGTGGCTTGGCATCGAGCCTGGCTCCGCTCACCTCTCGGCCTGGGGGGCCCCTTTCTCCTGGATCCCCCTGGCTGCCCTTCTGGCCCCGCAGCCGCTCGGACACTGGCAGAAACGAGTCTGAGCTCCCATCATAGGCACCCGTGATCTCCTTCAGGGATGAAACCTGGGAGGGAGGAGAGAGCCACTGGTCAGGGCACAGGTGGAAGCCAGCTGCAGCAGCACCCCACAGTCCTGCTAACCCGCCCTAAATTGCTCGGATCTCCCATCACCTGCCATGCCCCCTTCCTGCTGCCATGGGCAGGAAAAAGCCCCAGCCTGACAGTCAGGAAATACACACCTTGATGCCAAGCGCTTCCAGGCTACGTTCAACATTCTGCAACAAAAAGACATTAAAAACAAAGCAGGTGTTGGTCTGTTTCCACCATGGGGGCTGTGGATGGTTCTGTCCCCCCGGGCTGGTGCTGCTGTCCCAGCACAGCAGGGCAGGGTAGGGACTCACCACTGTAGTCCCGGGGTCTCCACGTGCTCCAGGGTTGCCAGGTCGCCCCTAGGTTTACAGCAAAAGAGGGAATGAGAAGATGTACAGAGGTGCAGCCAGAGGGGTGAGCAGTGCTCACACTTAGCAGGTTTCAGAGTTAACACTTCGGTGCTGCCTGGGCAGGGGCTGTGGCTGTGACTGGGGTGCTCGCAGCTTGCCAGGCTCAGTGCTGGGTACTCACCGGCTCCCCTCGCAGTCCAGGCTCCCCTGGGTCCCCCTGAAACACAGCAAAGGGGTCAAGGGGAGCAGTCAGGCTGCCCAGCACCAACTGCAGCACCAGGGTCCAGCCCTGTCATCCTGGGGGCAGGGACTCCTGCCAGGGATTTATTCCCTCTGGCATGTGGTCCCCCCCAGACCCTGGGGGGCTGGGGGGCAGGAGCATGCTTACCTTTGGTCCAGCCACCCCACGGAGGCCTGGGGAGCCCTGGAAGACATGGAGGTGACACAATAGCACCCAGCAGCCATGGACACAGGGCAGTGCCCTGAGGGAGCCATGGATGGGGTCCTGCCTGCCTCAGAGCAGCCCGGACTCCAGGGTCTGGTGCTGAGTGGCACCGTGGGGTCAAGAACTACACACCTGGCCTGGGGGGCCGACCAGCCCTGGGACACCGGGAAGGCCAGGGGGGCCGAGGGGGCCTGGCACACCTCTGTCCCCCTGCTCGCCCTTGGCACCGTTGCGGCCCTGCCGAGAGAGCAGCGTCACCCCCGGAACCTGGACCCAGCCCTGCCCCTGATGGGGGCACGTACCCAGCACCCCCCATCACCACACTGCTCTTTGGGGAGCACTCACCTCTCTGCCAGGTAGTCCTGTATCCCCTTTGTCTCCCTAAGCCGGAGAGAAAGGAGTTGGAGGGATGCTGCCCCATCCCATGCCCCAAAATGGTGCTCCTGGTCTGGGCAGGGAGGAGCCACCAGGCTTGTGGGGATCACATGGGGACCATGCAGGGACCACACAGGAACCACCCGTGGATTATCTCCTTACCTTTCTCCCATCCTCTCCTGGCGTCCCATCTTCTCCCTGGGGACAAAGGCTGCCTGTCAGCGCCCCACTCAACCATCCCAGCATGGCTACACACCGGGGCATGGCTCAGAGCACGGGGGTTCTTTGCCACTCCTCCCCTTGCCTTATGCTGTACTGGGATCACTATCCCTCAGCATCCTGGGAGAGCCCCAAGGTCAAGCCCTGCTTCCCCTACTCACATTCTTGCCGTTCAGGCCAGGTTTGCCATCCTCACCGGGTTTGCCCTGGGAGCATAAAAAGGCAGTGAGGGAGCCCCCCAGGTTCTCCACCAGCCAGGGGCACCAGCAGCCGGGGGTGCCTGGGCCCCACTGGAGCCTCAAGGTGCAGGGAAGGGGGAGCTTGGCACAGGGCGAGCCCTGCCTGATGGATCCAGCTGGGATTGATGGGGCAGGATGTGTCCCCAGGGTGCCTGGTACTTACAGGGATGCCAGGTGGTCCCAGGGGACCCACGGGGCCTGGTGGTCCCTGCTCCCCACGCAGCCCGGGCAGCCCCTGTAGGGAAAGGAGATGGTGGGAGCACAGGCAGCAGGGCACCCCTCTGCCACAGCCAGCCCTGGCAGCAGGGAGTGTGACTGGCAGTGGCACTCTGCTGGGAACAGGGGGGTCCTGCTGCCCTGCCTGGACCAAGAAGCACGGGACATGACATCGGGCCCTTGCAAGTCTGATGGCCCCAGCAGGGACACAACCTAAAGCTGCCTTCTCCAGAGGTACTTACATCCCGGCCAGGATCTCCTTGCTTTCCCGGGTCCCCCTGCAGACAAGGAGGAGGTGAGGACAGGGACATTCCCATCCTGCCAAAGGCCCCCCCTCCAGAGCATCCCCAGCTTGGAGCAGAGGGTGTCCAGGGGGACAGCTCCTCCCACCCCATCACCCCTCCATCCCACAGCTCCCACCCGTGGCACCCAGGGACAGACATTTCCCCCGCCTTGGACCACACTCACCCGCAGCCCAGCAGGCCCTGGGGGCCCAGGTTTGCCTTCCAGCCCGTTGCGGCCATCCAGCCCTGGTGGGCCACGGTCCCCCTGTAAGAGAGCAGGGCAGGACAATTGGAGCTTTGGGGCGGGATGGGGGTGCTGTGGGGCAGCCCTCAGCCCCCAGACCCCTCACCTTCTCTCCTGGCAGGCCTCGGTCCCCAGGGTCACCCTATGGGGTGGGAAGAGAAGTGAGCATCATCTCCCATTAACAGAAGCTGCACAGGGCACGGGTCCCCCGTTCAGACCCCACAGGAAAGGGGACACTTACCCGTGTGCCAGGGGGGCCGCGGGGGCCCTCCACACCCTGCAAGGGAGAGACATGCTCAGCAGTGGGGCATGGGGGGAAAGGAGGGGATCCTGGGTGCTCAGCAGGCAGTCCCTGCACACCAGGACCCCCTGCAGAACATCACCCATCGTGCTGTCCCAGTGCCTCCCCCACCGGGCACCCAGCACCTACCCTCTCTCCAGGCACTCCAGGGGAGCCAGCGTCGCCCCGGGTGCCCTTCGCGCCATCCTCGCCAGGGTCCCCAGGGTCCCCCTGCCCGGGAAGGGCACAGCGGTCAGAGGGCACTGCGCTGTGCCAGGCCCGTGCCAGAGTGCACAGTGCTGGTGCTCTGTGGTTCAGGGGTGGGTGATAGGAAAGGTCTCAAAATAAGAGGTACAGGCTGACAAAGAGGTGACTGGGCTCGATGCAACTCCCACTGGGGGAGTGGGGGCCAGAGTGTGGTTGCAGAAGAGAGGCACTGAGCAGCACTGCTGAGCCAGAAGCCAGCTCAGCCATGGCTGGGAACCACAGTGCCAGAGCACAGCCTGTGGCCAAAACTGTCCTGAGCCTCAGCTGGGCTGTAAAAGCAGAATGCCCAGAGCGTTGGGTGCTGCCGTGGGACCCCTGTGGGGCTGGGGAGCCAGAAGCAGCCCAGGAGGCTCCTCCCAGCACTGGGCAGGAGTGTCAGCCCATGTGCCCCCGGATCCCATGTGCCTCTAAGTTGTGGTGCACACCAGCTGCATGTGGCAGAGGCTGTTTTGGGCTGGCTTGATGAACAATGATCCCAGTGACCAGGCAGAGCCCAGAGGACAGCAGAGGGCAGCCCACCACAGCATCCCAGGGACTCATTCATTACCTTCTCACCCTTTTCCCCCACTCCTCCGAGCCCAACATCGACCTGTGGGGCAGAGAGGAGCTGTTGGAGCACATGGGGCTGGACACCAGCCCGTGGGCAGGGAGAAGAGGGAGGCAGAACTTACAGTTCGTCCTGGGGGCCCAGGAAGCCCCTGAAAGAAGGGCAAAGGAAGCAGGTTAAGGGGAGCTGGTGCAGCCCAGGGGAGAGCACAGCTGGCTCTGGGGTCGGGGGGCCACACGTGGCCCTGCGTCACTCACCGGGTCCCCACGGTCACCCTTGCTCCCTGGCGCTCCAGGGCTGCCCTGCAGGAAAGAGGGATGGAGTCACAGGGAGAGGGAATGGGGGACCCGTGGGGTGTGGGTCCTGTGGGGTAGGGGGTACCCCTGGGGTAAGGGTGGGTGCGGGGCCATGGAGTGTGAGGGGTGTGAGGGGGGTCCATGGAGCAGTGGGTACACACAAGGGGGTACTCACATTCCTGCCTTCAGGCCCTGGGTCCCCCAAGTCACCCTTCTCCCCGGGGGGGCCACGGTAGCCGGGAAGGCCCTGGGTGGAGGGCAAAGGGAAGATGTGCATCAGCAGGAGCCACCCCGAGGCCACGGGTCTCTGTCCTGCCCCAGGGTGCCCGGCAGCCCTGCACTTACCCGGGGACCCCTGTCTCCCGGTTTGCCAGGCAGACCCGCTTCACCCTGTGGGGAAAGAGGGGGTCAGTGGGGGGCAGCAGGGAGAGGGGCAGTGGGGAGAGGGGCAGTGGTCCTGGGGACCCTCACTTACCGGGGTGCCTTCGTCACCTTTCTCTCCTCGCTCTCCCTGCGGCACAAGTCAGTGGGCGCCCGCCAGGGGAGAAAAGCACAAGTCACCAGCATCCCCCTGCTCCCTGCCAGCCCCCCTCTCCTCGGGGCCACAGCGCCCCACGGCCCCTTGTCCCACACTACCTCCTTGCCTCGCATCCCGATCTGCCCTGGGGCGCCTGCTCGGCCCGGCTCCCCCTTCTCCCCTGGCTCTCCTGGGTCACCCTAGGCAAGGGAAGGGCCACAGTCAGGGCAGCGTGGGGGCAGCACAGGGGCTGCTGGGGGGAGAAGGGGCACAGCCTGCAGGGACAGCCTCTCCAGAGCTGGACAGACAGACAGATGGACGGACAGATGGACAGAAGGGCAGTGACATTACCTTTGGGCCACTCCTGCCTGTGAGGCCAACGATACCCTGGTTGTTGGAGAGGAAGAGCACATGTCACTGGGAACCTCGGTGACCCCTTGACAGGGGAGGGACCAGGCCCAAGAGCTGGTGCCCCCAGGGTGCCCCCAGACTCACCCGATCGCCCTGCTCGCCTTTGGGGCCGGCTGGCCCTGGGATGCTCAGGCCAGGGGGACCCTAGACATGAAAGGATGTAGCATGGAGCAATGGCACAGGCACCGTGAGTCTGGGGAGGGCTGTGCCATGTGCCCTGTGCTTCCTATCCTCAAGGCAGTACTCACACGGGCACCTTTATCTCCTGTGTCACCCTTGGGGCCAGGAGGTCCTTCTGGTCCTGGGAAACCTCTGTCACCCTGCAGCAGATAAAATCAGCACCCCAAACCACCCATTTTTTCCCCACTGCAGATGAGGACAACCAGGCCTGGGACCAGGATGAGCCCAGCTGTGCACTCCCCCTCCCCAGCCCACGGCCATGCCCAGAGGGTGGAGGGCACAGCTGGGCCAGGGTTACCTTCTCTCCTCCAACACCAGCCACGCTGGGAGCCTGGGGGGGAAGCAGAGGAGACCATGCTGGCCACTGTCCATGGCTCCCTGTCCTGGGGCTGGGGCAGGCAGAGGTGGCCCCGCTGGGCAGCATCACTTACTGGCTTGCCGGGTGGTCCTGGATCGCCCTGTGGAGAGACAGATGTCACTGCCAGCCCCTTCCCCAACAGACCGCTGCCACCCCACTGGGACCCCACTTTGCCCTCACCTTCTCCCCCCGGGGGCCAGCCGGTCCTGGAGCTCCCTGTGGCAAGATTAGAGACCTCAGGGGGCTGGCACTGCCTGGCAATATGCGCCCAGGGCATGGCAGCTCCTGGCTCCACAGCACCACACCTGCTACCCTGACTCACCTCTCTGCCCGATGGCCCTGGGCGCCCTGGGGCTCCTGCCTCACCCTGCAGGAGAGGAGGGAGAGGAAGGTGTCGTGGGCATCCTGCCACCCCTGCCAGGGCGGCTGCTCCAGGGCAGAGCAGGGGTCACTCCCCCTGCCACAGCTGCCCCAGCACACCTACCTTCTCCCCCTCGGGGCCCGGCACACCACGGTCTCCCTGCAGAGCAAAGCAGAGGAGGGGTTCAGGGAGCCTTCCTCCCTCTCCATCACACTGCCCCCACCCCACACACTGCCCCAGAGCTCTTTGCAATTCAGGCCTGAATCCCATCCAAGCCCACTGGGTTGTGACAGGAATCCCCAGGCACAGCCACCACCGGCTCTCAGGGACACCTGCACCTGACAATGCTGGTCTGCTCTGGCACCATCTCACCTTCTCGCCCGACTCTCCCAGCTCGCCTGGTGCCCCACGCTCTCCCTGGTGTAGGAGAAACAGGGTCAGGTGCAGCAGGACCTTTGGGGGACATTCTGGGTCCTGGCACAGAACCCAGAACCCTTTTCTCCCTGCCAAAGGCATGGCAAGAGTGTCTCTTTGGTCCCTGCACCACTCACCTTCCTGCCCTGCTCCCCCGGTGGTCCCCGAGGACCCTGCAAAGGAGGATGCAGACGTTGTCACCTTTGGTGTGACAAGGCAAATGCCCAAGCTGCCCAAAGCAGGAGCCCCCCAGTCCCCCCTCGGGGCTCAGCTCTCGGCATGGCCAGCTCCTGCCTGCCTTACCTCCTCCCAGGAAAACTCACCCTGTCCCCTGGGTCCCCGGGGCGGCCAGGTGACCCTGGGAAACCTTCTGTGCCATCACCCTAGGGATGAGGAAAGGTGATAGCCATGCTCATGGCATGGGGATGCCCATGAGATGGGAATCCCCACTGGAGAGTGGTGTGAGGTCCAGCCACAGTGGGGAGCATCCCTGCCACCTTCTTACCTTCTCTCCCTTCAGGCCAGGGGGCCCAGCAGGTCCCCGAGGCCCAGGGTCCCCAGGCAAGCCCTGCAAGAGAGAACATCTCAGCCCCTGGGGATGCAACTCAGCCCTGGGCACACACAGCCAGGGCAGCCCTGATCCCCTCTGCCAACCCTGCTGGCCTTGGGGCTGGACTCACTGGGGCTCCAGGCTCTCCTCGAGGCGCTGCCCCATCCACAAATCCAGGGGGGCCCTGCAGAGACAAGGGTCAGCTCCTGTGTGGTTGCCCTGAGGGCTCAGTCCTCCCCAGCACCCTGAGGGGCTACAGCGCCCTTGGACACTGAAGGGACCTCCATCCAGGAGGGCAGAGGAGTCAGGGAAATGCAGAGCCACTCACCCTTTCCCCTCGGTCACCCTTTTCTCCCTGCAAGAGCAAAAAAAGAAAATAAGGGCAGTTCTGGGCTGTTCCCATGCCCTCCTCTAATGGAAGAGTAACATGGTGGGTAGAGCCCACCATCATTAGGGTATGTGCATGCCATGTGCCTCTCCCCACACTGCCCAGTGCCAGCAACAGCTCAGGCAGGTGCCTGTGTGTGCAGGCACAGCTGCTGGGGGGCACAGCCCACGAGCAGGGCCAGCAGGAGCCCACGGGGGAGCAGCTCCAAGCTGCTGGCTGCTCCCCCATCCATCTGCCCACACATCCCCCCAGCCATCCCCATGCAGCACCGGGCAGATGTACCTTCACAAACTCTCCAGGAGGTCCTGGTAGCCCCATGGGTCCGAGTGGACCGGGGGGGCCTGGATCACCAAGGGGCCCCCGTGGGCCAGGGATCCCAGGCGAGCCGGGGCTGCCCTGGAGGACAGAGGTGCTCCATCAGCCGAGGCTGTGGCATGGGCTGGGGGTGCTGGCACAGACCCCTCACATCCGTATTCCCACACCTACCGGCACACCCGGCTCCCCTTTCCGGCCTGGCAGCCCCTGCTCTCCATCCGTGATCACCCTGGGCTCTCCCTGCATGAGGAGCAGGAGGAAAAATCAGTGACTCCATGTGCCCTGTTGTGGCCGCAGTGCCACAAGGCCAGGAGTCTGGCAGGGAGATGGGGAGACCCTGGGGCCAGGAGGTGCCAGGCACCAAGATGTGCCCACCAGGGTCCCCAATGCTCCCAGGGACCCCTGAGGGGCAGCTCCCTGTCCATCACCTACCGGTTCACCTTTCTCCCCCTTTGGGCCAGTAAGTCCCATGGGCCCCCGTGTCCCCTGGGAAGGAAAGATGAGAATGAGAGGGGGTGTTGGGTGTGAGAAGGGCTGGGGAGGGCCGGGGCCATACTCACAGGATCCCCTCGAGGACCAGGGATGCCCTGGATACCCTGGAAAACAACAGCTCAGGAGGTGAACACATCCCTGCCAGCAGGGGAGTGAGGATGGGGTGAGATGGAGTGGCATGGCATGGCATGGCATGGCATGGCATGGCATGGCATGGCATGGCATGGCATGGCATGGCATGGCATGGCATGGGAGCTGCAGCCAAAGCAAGCACAGACAGTACACTTTGCCTGGGATACACACACAGGAGACAGCAGTGATCCTGCCAGCTGCTGAGACTCCCCCAGCACAGGGAACAGGGAGGCAGAGGCTGCTCAGGGGCAGGCAGGGCGATGGGAAGAGCCCATTGTGCAGCAGCAAACCCAAGGGACACCCTTACTCACTGGCTGCCCAGGTGATCCAGGATTCCCAGGGCGTCCTGGGCTTCCTGGCGTCCCATCAGCTCCAGGGAATCCCTGCAGGACAGAGGAGCATCATGGCAGCATCTGGTGTACCCCAGGACTGTCAGACTCCTTCAGTGCCCCAGGCAGTGCTGCTCCCAGCACTGGGAGCCCAGGGCAGCCCCAAGGCAGAGCTGGGTTCCAGGTTCCCTTTCCCCTGTGTGCTGAGCTGGGGTGTGAGGGAGCAGTATGGGGCTGGACTGGGATTCTTCAGCAGGATTCCCCCTCCAGCACAGATGTGGAGGAGAATGAAGGGACAAGGGGCAGTGAGAGGGCCCAGGGAGCCAGGTCACTGTGTCCAGGGATCCTGGGGTGCCTGGGTGAGGGGCTGGAGGTACTCACCCTCTCCCCCTTCTTGCCCAGACGCTCAGCACCCTCTCCTGGTGGACCCTGAGGCCCTGGGGGTCCTGGAGGGCCAGGAAGGCCATGGCGACCCTGGAGACACAGCACAGAGGACAGGCTGGGTGGCAGGTGGTGGTCAAGAGGTGTTCCCTGTCTACCCCTGTGGCAAGGGCTGGACACGTCCTTGCCCCACACCCACCCACCAGCAGGACGAAGGGACAAGGGAACATGAGGACATGGGGACCGCGTCACTGCCCTCTCCGGGGAGCTGCCCCTCTTATGCCCCCTCCATCAGGATATTACCGGCTGACCAGGGGGACCCGGTGGCCCCACACGTCCTTGCAGTCCCTGCAGAGACAAAGACAGTGGTGAGCATCCCCTGTGAGCTGGTGTTAGCATGGTTTGGGGGATGTAGAGCCCCCAGAGCCATCAGCTGGTGGCGGGGGGTCACCAAAGCACTCACTGCCTCACCGCGGTCTCCCTTCTCGCCCTGCAGGGGGACAGAGGGATGGGGTTAGGGGCTGGCACCCTTGTACTTGACTCCCCACTGGGCTTCTGCCACCAGCAACTGAGGGTCCCTGACCCGTGCTGAGCACCTGTCGCACGCCATGGCACAGTGAGGGGAGGCTCACCTTGGGGCACTGCACTGTGCAGGGCTTCGGCTTCGGCTCTGGCTGGTAAGAAAAGACAAGCCTATGTGAACCCAAGGAGAGGAGAACCCCCTGGCTTACTGGGGCTGTTCCCCCTCCACACCCCACGAGGTACTCTGGCCCTTACCCTGGTGGAGATGATGGTGCAGAGGTCATCAGTGAGCTCTCCCTCCAGCTCTGCCAGGCCGGTACCATGGTAGATGTACCGCGGGTCCTCACTGGTGACCATGCGCCGCAGCTGCTCCCGGTCTGCCCCTTCCAGCCCCACCGCCAGCACCTGGACCCCTGAGCCGAGAGCACCCTCAGCACCCCACAGAACTCCCTGCACACCCTGGTGAGACCCCATTCATCCTCACCCCCAGCCTTGACATCCCTGGCTGCAGTGATGGCATCATCCCCGGAGGGACCATCAGCCAGAACCACCAGCACTGCTGGCACCCCGGGACGGCGCCCTGCGCCAGGACTCAGCAGGTACGTCCTAGCAAAGGTGATGGCTGCCCCTAGAGAGGGAGAAGGAAGAAGGGACAGTCAGCAGGATCCCAGAAACCACTGCCCCAGCTCCTAGCACCGCCCCTCACCGATGGCGTTGCCGCTGGGCTCCTCGTAGCGCATGGTGCGGATCTGTTCCAGCACGGCGGGCAGGTCGCTGGAGCGGTTCAGGAGCAGCCAGGGCAGGCTGCGGTAGCTGTACGTGGCCAGGGCTACCTGCGAGGGTACAGGGGAGCAGTGGGCACACAGCCCACCCGTGCCCCCGTGCCCCCAGCGCTGTGGCAGCAGCCTACCTGTGTGCCCTCGGGGCCCAGGCGGCCCAGGGCGGACACGGTGTTGGAGAGGAGGGTGCGGACAGCGTCGGCAGCGGAGGAGCTGTCGCGGGTGCCGTGTACCAGGAAGACAACGTCACCGAGGGCACCCCTGCAGACTGCAGGCAGGGAAGGGGTGAAGCCACCACCAGAGTGGAGACAAGCCCGGCCCAGCCCTGCAGTGACCCCGCAGTACCTGTGCGCTCGCTGACGGACGCCTCGGCACCTGGTGCGCTCCCCAGGAGCGGGCGGAGGGTGAAGGTGTAGCGCTGGCCCAGGCGCAGCCCGGAGACCTGCTGGGAGCTGGCAGTGCTGGGCAGCGTCCGCCCCCTCTCCCCACCAGCTGCCACCCAGGGGACAGGCAGAGGGATCAGCAAGCCCCTGCGGGGATGCTGCCCGCCGGCCCGGGGCCACCCACTTGTCTCACCTGCAGGAGGGTTCCAGGAGAGGGCGTAGCCAGAGGCACCAGGGACTGGGGTCCAGGTGAGGGTCACCGAATCTCTCTGCACCTCCGTTACCCGCAGGCTGGTGACGGAGCCTGGGGCAGCTACCAAGGAGGAGGAAAGGGTGTCCCAGCTTCATGGGGCAGCCCCCAACATGCTCCCAACTCCCTCCCCAGCCCAGTGCTGGGACAGTCCAGTCCCTGGCTTCTCCTCTGGGCTCAAGCCATGTGTCAGGGGGATGCTGCCCTGGCCCCAGGCAGTCCCTCACCGGTGATGGCAGTGATGGTGGCTGGCTCGCTCTCCCGGCTGCCAGCCAGGCTGGTGATGCTGATGTGGTAGCGCCGGCCGGGCTCCAGCCCCGACAGGTCGTAGGTGCTGGAGGTGGCTGGGAGCTGCTGGCTGCGCTGGGGCCCCCCTGGCAGGGGCAGAGAGGAGTGAGGGGGTGCAGGTGAGGGCTCTCAGGGATGCAGGGGTGCCAGCCGGCTATGCTCACCTTCAGCCAGGCGCCAGAGCAGGCGGTACCCGGTGCTGCCAGCCACTGGCAGCCAGGTCAGGCGCAGGCGACGCTCTGAGGCCTCTGTCACCTGGAAGCTGCTGACGGAGCGTAGGGAGACTGCCTCCGCTGCAGGGCAGAGGGGCAGGCATCAGGGGCAGGAGTGCCCAGTGCCACCCTGGGGTGATGCCCCCCGCCCCAGCACTCACGGGTGGTGACGACAATGGAGACGGGGTTGCCCTCCCGGTTGCCAATGAGTGCCGTCACCTTCACCGTGTAGGAGACGCCTCCCTCCAGGTTGGGGATGTCAAAGGAATTGGTGTGGCCAGGAACTCGCCGGCTGTTCTCCGGACCCCCTGCCAAGGACTGTGGGATCAGGCACAGCCCCCACAGCCCCTCACAGCCCGCCCCCATCCCCATCCCACGGTACCATCCCTGCGGCTCCACACCACGCGGTAGGCAGTGGCTCCCGGCACACCGACCCAGGTGACACGGGCAACGTTGCTCCTGGATGCCTGCACCTCCAGCTGGGTCACCTTCCCCACCTGCTCAGGCGCTGTGACACCAAGAGGGCCATTGTCACCCAGGTTCCCAGCAAATGGCACCGGACAGCACTGTCAGGCAGGGGTCACCTCACCTATCCGTCCCGTGGCAGTGACAGGGCTGCCCTCACGGCCATCCACAATGGCTGAGACGCTGACGGTGTAGACGATGTTGGGGTGCAGCCCCTCGATGGTGAAGGTGGTGGGGTCGGCAGGGAGGAAACGGGATTTCTTCACACCTAAAACAGATGGCTGGGATAGGAAGGGCTCCAGCACTGCCACCACAGCATCCCATGGTCCATACACTCACCGTCACTGCCTTGCCACGTCAGCAGGTAGCCCCCGGCGCCTGGCAGCCCTCGCCAGGTGACCTGCAGCTGGCTGGGACCGGCCTCCGTCACCCGCAGCTCCGAAATGCTGCCCACCTCTGGATACTCTGCACCACCCCACAGGACCACAGCATCACTGTGGGGAGTCCAAAGGGACCCCACAGCCACGCTGCCACCCCAAGGGCTTGCAGGGGGACAGAGGACAGACGCTTGCCAGAGCAGGAACATGCAGTACCAGGACTCCTGGGACCAAACCCCGATGTGGACTTACTGAGGCGGACGGTGAGTGTGGCAGCATTGCCCTCCCGACTGCCTGCCAGCGCCGAGACACGCACCAGGTAGGTGATGCCCTCCCGGAGGTCACCGAGCTCCAGCCCCGTCTGGCTGCCTGGGATGCGCCTCGTCCTCTCCGTGCCGTCTGCCAGGAGCAGGGCAGTGCAGTCGCCCAGTGTCAGCTGGTCAGGATCCCACAGTGCCACCCGAGCCCCTGCCCACAGACTCACCCTGGCTGTTGCGCACCACCACTTTGTACTCGGTGGCACCGGGGACGCCGGTCCAGCTCAGCCGTACGCGCCTGCCCGACTCCTCAACGAGCCGCAGGTCTGACACAGCACCCACGGGTGCCTCCACGCCTGTGAGGGGACATGTGAGGCACGGCTGGAGCGGCACAGCCTGGACAGCACCGCCCCCATACTCATCCTGGGCTGTGACCGGACAGTTGGGGGGGTCTCATGGCCAAGGCAGTCTCAGGCTGAGCAATGCCCTGTGAGACATCCCTCCATGCCAAAGGCTTGGGACGGTGGGGGACAACTCAGGAGACCCACAGCAGCACTCACCTGTCTGAAAGGTGGTGACAGGAGTGGCCACCTCCCCGCCATCGTAGAGCGTGTAGAGGGTGATGCGGTACTCGGTGCCCGGCTTCAGCCCCGTCAGCTGGTAGGTATTGGTGCTGCTGGGGAGAGACACCGTTCTGGGCGGCTCTGGTCCTGCAGGAAGGGAAGGGTCACGGCCAGCTGCTGGCATGGAGGGCCCACAGGGGTAACAGGCACCCTGAGCCCACCTGTGGCTCTTTTCCATTCCAGACGGTAGCCACGAGCATCACGGGCACTGGTCCAGAGCACCTGGATGGATGTGGGGCCCAGGATGTTGGTCTGCAGCGTCTGGTCTGTACCTGCCTCTGCAAGAGGGACCCCATGGGCCAGGGTACCCTGTGCCACTCTGCTGCCAGCCGCCCAGCACACGGCAGGGCAGGGGCTCTGAGGGCTGCTCCCTGCCCTCTCCCACGCACAGCAGCAGGACGGCATCACCTGTACCCAACACCTACCTGTCCTCTGCCGCACAGTGGCTGTGGGCCCCTCCAGCTGCCCGAAGAGTGGGGCCACCATCACCACGTAGTCGGTGTTGGGCTGCAGCCCCACCAGTGCGTGTGACATCTGCCCAGCATCCAGGTCCACCCTGTGCCTGTCCTGCCCTGTGGGAGCCAGTGCAGCAGTCCCTTGGGGGGTTCAGGCAGCGGGTGCCACCAACTCCCTCCTGTCCTTCCTCACAGGGGCCACCAGCAGAAGAGGCACAAGCTCTGGGAGAGGCACCTACCTGTGAGGGTTGCCCAGGAGAGCCGGTAGCCGGTGGCACCACCGACAGACTGCCAGGCCAGCAGCATGCTCTGTGCCGAGACGTTGTGGACAGTCAAGTGCTGCACGCCCACCAGGTGCCCTGTGGAAGTGAGGTGACTGTCCATCTCCCACAGGAGAATGGGGCAGGGGGCAGCGGGAAGCACCGGGTCCTGCAAACCACCTTCTCCAGGAAGCCCCCTTGCCCCTGCTCACTGATGCTAACCACACTGAGGTCACTGAGTGCAGCCCGAGCTCAGGCGGCTCCTTCAAAGCATCACACTCATGCAAACTGGAGCTCAAATGTCTTCCTCTTAATGCCTTAAATACTTTCTGTGGGTTAAGACTGCCTGGGGCAGCTCAAGGAATTGGTTTGCCAAAATCTGATGCTTGCAAAGGTGTTGCCCTGGGGCCTCACCCCCACTCCTACCCGGAGATGCTTTCCAGCAGCCTCTGCCCTGGTGGAAACCACACTTTCCTCCCGCAGAGCACTGTACTCAAACCCTGCATTTTTTCAGTCAACATTTTTTACGTCATGGGAGGAAAGCTCTGGTGGAAACACTCCTAGAAGGCTGCAAAGGAAACTGGGATCTCACAGTGCTGCACCCTGCCCTGGAAGCAACTTGTGGGGCCCAGAGCATCACCTCGTAGCCATGCTCACCTGCATCCCCATCCCACTCCCACAGGCGGCAATGGGCCAGGCAGCCCCATTGCAATGGGGCACAGTGACAGGAGGGGGGCATCCCTGTGCTGGGATCCCGTTCCTAACCCCAGCTGGGCCCAGGGCTGGGCACAGTACTCACGTGTCCGGGCGGTGAGGGTGGCAGGGGCAGCGGGCTGCTGTGCATAGCGGGGCCGGAGCATCACCACGTACTCCGTGTCAGGCCGCAGGTTGCTGAGTGTGG
The DNA here is from genome assembly GCA_013397055.1 of Pachycephala philippinensis. Taxonomy (NCBI): domain Eukaryota; kingdom Metazoa; phylum Chordata; class Aves; order Passeriformes; genus Pachycephala; species Pachycephala philippinensis. Next base: position 121,430 of record VWZT01003763.1, on the reverse strand, counting down.
CCGACTGCGCGCTGGCCGCCAGGCTCTTCTCCTCCCTTTGGGATGCTCCTGGAGGGGTGTGGGTGGGCACAGGGACATGGCACACACCAGCCCCGGCAGGGAAGGGGTGTCTGCGGGCCTGCACCCTGCCCTGAGGATGCCAGTCGGTGCCAGGGGTGGGGAGCACCGGGAGAGGCTGGGACGTGGGCCAGGGCAGGGGCACCCCCTGGAGCGCCCGAGGCCAGGGTGGGGCTGCCAGGTGTGCGGCTCCAGCCCGGTCCCTGGCTGGGATGGGGGTCTGCTGCCTGCCCCCCACGTGCAGCAGCCATGGGGGCACACGCCAGGCCCCCAGCCATTGTGCACGCCCGAGCACACACCCTGAGCCTTGTGCATGGAGCCTCCGGGTGTAGGAATACGCAGGCTGCCTCCACACCTCTGCACACACGCGCGCCCCACGCCCAGCGCACCCAGCGCACGCGTGCCGGCTGCCGTGGTGAGGGTGGGTGTGTTCACACCCACAGCACTCTGGGCACGCATCCCTGCATTAACCCTCGCCCATGCACCCCTGTGCCATGGGGCTGCACAAAAGCACGGTGTCCAGGAGCACCGACCCTTGCAGGGACCGTCCCCTCACCTTGCACACCATAGCTGAGGCTGTAGCCCTGGGGGGGCTCAGGCCCAGGCTGCCAGGCCAGTCGCAGGAAGGTTGGTCCAGTCTCCACCACACGAAAATCCAGCACGGAGCCAGCACGGCTTTCTGGAGGCACACAGAAGCAGGGATGAGCCCCCAGCCCCCTGTACTGTGGGCACCCAGTGCCTGCACTCACCCCTGTCCCCATGGACATGGACACTCACGGGTCCGTGCTCGGCCAGACACTGACTCGCCGATGCTGTTGGCGTACTGGGCAGTGACAGTGACCAGGTACTCTGTCCCCACACGCAGTCCCCGTAGCACAGTGCTTGTCTCCCGTGGCCCCACGCTCACCTGGACAGGAACAGTGTCACCTCGTCATCTTCTCCAGGTCACACCTGGAGCCACCAGGAACCCCCAGGAGCTCTGAGCAGTCAGGTGGGGTCTCTCACCTCCTGCCTCTCTGCCATGATGGGCTGCCCCAGCCCTGTCAGTGGCACGTACTGCACCCGGTAGCCAGTGATGGGACCACTGGCTGCTATCCAGCGGATCCTCAGATGGTCAAGGCCCCGCTCTGGGATCTCCAGGTTGGAGGGGCCAGTGTGCCTTGGCCCATCTGTGGGGTAGCACAGGGGCTGTTGGTTCCACAGTGCATGAAGCAGAGAGGAGATCTTTCTGGGGCAGCACAGATGTGTGCCCGATGGGATGGGATAGCCAGGAGGTCGTTTTGGGAGAGATGGATGCTAAGGGCGCTCAGTCTGGCACCCAGCACTGCCAGCATCTGTGCCCCTCAGGGAGGAGGATGGGGACCCATACCCAGCAGGCGCAGGGTGCCCCCGACACTCGTGCACACCCTGCGTGTCATCAGTGGCACCAGCGTGTCCAGCAGCTTGAAATCACCAACGTAGAAGAAGAATGCCTCAGTAGGCATTGAAGCCACACGGATCAGCTCCTTGTGGTCAGCGTTCTTAATACCTACACAGAGGGAGATGATGGGTGAGGGAGGAGCCTGAACCAAGTAGAAGACTCCTTCACGTGCTGCAGAAGCCTTGCTCACCCACAGCAAAGACCTTGATGCCCTGGCTCTTCAGCTTTGCTGCCGGCCCTTCAGCATCATCCTGGGACTTGCCATCTGTGATGAGGATGCAGATCTGCGGGGCCAGGCAAGAACTGTGGGATCCAGCATGGGCCCCATGGACCTGACCCTTCTGCCCACATTGTCAGGGCCCCTGCTCTGCACATACCTGGGGGACCCCGGGCCGGCGCTGCGTGGGGCCAAAGAAGTTGTCAGCAATGTAGCGGAAGCCGGCGCCAGTCCGTGTGTTGCCACCCTTGTAGCTCAGCTGCTGGATGGCCCTCCGGACACTTGTGCCATCAGTGTGCTGGGAGAATGGGAACTCCACCCTGGGGAGTGCAGGGGGACACTGTCACTTCCCAGCCCTGCCACCCTGCACCCCACATGCCCCCTCCCCTGGGCTCACCGTGGGTCATCACTGTACTGTGCCACGGCAAAGCGCACTGCCTTCTCGCCCACCACCTGCACAAAGGGCCCCACCAGCTCGTCCATGAAGGTGCGGACAGCACGGAAGTTGTTCCTGCCGATGCTGGATGAGCCGTCCACCAGGAAGGCGATGTCAGCCTCCAGCACATCCTCGCACACTGCTGCAGAGCAGTGACAGCACTCAGGGCACAGACAGACACTGTGGCACGTTGCTGCTGGGCCCCTCTTATTGTCCCACCCACCGTATGCACCCAGTGCTCAGCACCCACCTTGGCTCCTCTTCTGTGCCATGGCAGGTGGAGGACCCAGGAGCGCCGGGAGCACAGCCAGGAGCAGGAGTTGGCTGCTCATCGTGGGAGCCTGCAGGAGAGGATGCTGCCACCACCGTCTCACACCAGCCCCACGCCTTGGGGACAGCAGCCCGGGAGGTTCCCAGCACCAGCCGTGCCAGAACGCCTGGCAGCGTTGGGAGGGCAGGGAGCCAGTACCGTCCCAGGCACCCCACGGGGCAGGGAGAGCCCCGCTTCGGGCCGGGGCAGGCGGGTCCATGAACAGCCGGTGGGGCTGTCCAGGGTGAGGGGGGCACAGGGAGCTCCTGGTCCCTCCAGCCCTGTCTCTGCCTCCACCACCCCTTCCCCTGCCCGACGGCACGGCACCGGCAGCAGAGCACCCCGGCCGCTCCTGCACCCGGCCCCCGCCCGCAGGGGCTCCTCCCGCCTCAGGAAGGTGCTCCAGGGCAGCGGGCAGCCAGCGTGGGCAGCCCTGCCTGCCAGCCCCTGCCCCGC
>VWZT01003763.1:96301-117860 GCA_013397055.1 Pachycephala philippinensis | reverse complement strand
CATCCATCCATCCATCCATCCATCCATCCATCCATCCATCCATCCATCCGTCTCGGGGGAATGTGTCCTGGAGACCCGGGGCCTGGCCCCGGGTAGAGCTGGATGGAGCTGCCACAGGGACTTGAGGCCCTGGCATATCTGGGTTAAAGCCTGGCTCTGAGCCCTAACCCTGGGAAGGACACTGGTGGTGAAGGGCTGCTCTCCATGCCAGCACAGCTCTTACGAGGCTGCGGGACAGCCAGGCCTCGTCCAGGACCTTTCCCGCACCCATGGCTCAGGGTACCCATCATGTGGGGCCCTAGCACCCATGGTTCTAGTACGGGGACTGCGCTGGAACCAGCTGTGGGACCTCATCCTGCCCTGCTCAAAACACCATCTCACAGCAGCCACCACAGCAGGCTTGTGGCTGAGACCTACCCCAGAGCTGGAGAACTGGATGGAAAACCACTGGCGATGTGGCTGCAGTTGCTGAGAGGAGGCGAAAGGAAGAAGATGCCCAACAAGGCAGGCAGGGACCTTGTGTTGCCCTGGTCTCACTTCCTGACTGGTGGAACAGTCCCCTGAGGTTTCTCCCCAGCCCAGGGTGCACCCCTGACCCTCAGGGCGCTCCTCACCTGCAGAGCACCTGTCGGACCGCACTGCTCCTTGGGGCACATCACACAGCACCCCATCCTCCCCACTGGTGCCTGTGCTCACCTGGGGTTGACCCTGGCTCAAGGAGCCTGCCATGCACCCCATGCCACCTACCCTCTGTCCCCTTGGCCACCCTGCATTCCCCTGTCCCCAGCACCCCACGTACCTGTGCCCTCCTGGCCACTGGCCCAGGGGCTCCCCTCCGGCTCCTGGCAGGGCAATGGACAAGTCCGGGGGCATCTTCTTGCGGGCAGCAAGGGGAGCACCAGTGGGGATCGCTGGAGCCCAGGGCCACCTCACAGCTGGGGGCCAGGGGCAGGGCCACCGGCCACCGAGCAAAGATGCTCCAGGGTCGGCTGCAGGCAACTTTCCCAGGCACACGCTGTTTCCAGGCAGGGGAGGAGCGGCGATGCCCTCGCTCTTCTTAAAGGCACAGCAAGCAGTGCATCCCCTCCTCTTCATTAGCCTTCCTCTCCTTAGACCCCAGCCCTGGCCCCCAAACCTGGCGGGCGGGTTCCGAAGTTCGCCGTGGCCACAGGTTTCCCCCTGCCCGCCCCAGCCCTGTGAGTCCGGCCGTGAGTCCAGCATCCTCAGGTCAGGACAGTCCCCAGACCCTCCTCCCGCCAGAGCCCGTTTAATGAAGACAGGGCGGCCTGTCCCAGTTAGACAAGGGGCTTCGTTAAACAGGGAGCGGAGGGGCCTGCCAAGGGCTCTGTGGCTGGCCCCGGGCCCGGAGCTGGTGCAGCAGCCCCACGGCGCGGTGCCGGAGACAGGGCACGGGCGGCTGGGGGTCACCCCGGCCAACGGGGGCAGCGCTGGGGCGAGCATCGCCCGGCGGCACCGCAGGCAGCGGCACCGGGGCGGCGACACTTCACAGCCATGCCGGGGGCTCTGCCCACCACCTCGGCCCCCAGGACTGGGGGAGGCACTGGTTTGCGGTGCCCCAAACCCCGATCGCCCATGGAGAGCCCGGCAGCATCTTGCCAGCAGCATTCCCCTTACGTTTGCACTGGAGTGGGGCACGCAGGGGTGCTGGGTCCCCAAAACCGGAGTGTCTCCCCCTCCGCGGTGTTTCCCAGCTTCCCTCCGCATACCAGGGCCAGGGAAGGAATCTGCGGCCCCCGGCGCGGGACGGGGCTGCCTCTGCAGAGGGAGAGCACCAGGTGTGAGTGACTCACACACGCACCCCCGCGCCGCTGCACGCCAGTCCCTCCGGGAACATCCCGAAAGGCTGTACACCCTTCTCAAAGCCTGCAAGGCTGGCAGCCCAGCCACTAGTCATTCCCACAGCCCAGACTTGGGGTTCCCCATCTCCCACCGGGCTCGGCCCCAAAGCATGCTGATTCCTCTACACTGACACTGATGAAAATTTGTAGGGCTGACCCTGAGCCCAGCTCCTCGCCTGTGTAAGCCAACCTGGTTCCCAAATGCCACTCAACAGCTGGCCAGATCACGAGACATTCCAGGACACCTCCACAGGTCCCAACAACCCTGGTCCTTGCAGGGCACTGCAACCTTGAGCCTCACAGGGGTCATGCCACCCCCAGGAAAGGGAGCCCCCCAGTTCGAGAGTGTGCAGAAGGGAAGCACAGGAGCTGAGCTTCTCCCTGCCCATGCTTGCCGGGCATGAGGCCTCACTGCTGCCTTAGTGGGAAACAAGGAGGAAATCTTCAGCCCCAGGGGAGGTTTCAGCTCTCTGGGACGGGATGAGTCACACATCATGGTGAGATACAGAGCCAGCTGCATTCGTGGTGCTGTGGGGTTTGTGCCCCATCCTCTGCCCACCCTCTCCACACCCTGCAGCCACTGCCTCTGGTGCTTATCTGACATGGGCTGGGATTCAGCACAAACCTTACAGGATTTTGATTTTCTGGCCCTACAGTGGTCCTGCAGCGCTCTTCACTCCAGCCACAACATGAGCATCCCCAGACAGAGGGGATGTATGGGACAGCTCCAGGGGTGCTAGAAGGGAGAAACCACCTCTCCCAGCACTTTTAAATTGGGAAACTTTCCAACAGAGGGGAGCAGCAGGGGGCTGGTGCCGAGGCGGGTGAGGAGAGGAGGAGCTGGCCAGAGCCTGGAGGGGGAACCTCGTCTGCCACAGGGGCCAGTTGGGACATGCTCCAGGAATGTCTTCCAGCACCAGCCACCGCCAGCTCCATGCTGTGGCACCCAGCCACCCAGCTCAGCATCCCGGGAAAGGGGCCCATGACCCCTGGCCACTATCACCAGTCAGCTCAGGGAGAGCCCAGAGGGCCAGGGTGACACTCACAGTGCAGCCTTGGGGAACGCTTGTGCCACCCCGTGGGACAGCCCAGCAACCCAAGAGACCACAAAATAGACCAGGGTGGGAAATGGTCAGCCCTTAGCACCTGCTGACCTACCCCAATGGGCCTGGGGGTGGGAAAAAGCCATGCCAGCCCTCCAGGCTGCATTTCACAAGGGGAACAGACAGAAGCCCTCCAGCTCCTCTGTGCCAGAGGGGACAGCTTACAGCACCCCCCATCGTTCTCCTGCCCAAGGCCACAGCAGGGAAAAAGAATGAAAGTACGTCATCAGGATGAAGGCATGACCAGCGAGCTGCCCTCTCCGCCCAGCAGCTCTTGGGATGTCCAAAGTGAAGGGGATGCTCCTGGTTGTGGAGGACCACAGCCACTGTGGAGACAGCAGCAGTCTGGTGACTGAAGGATGATGGAGGCAAGTGGTCCCATGGCAGCCAAGCTTGGGGTCAGGCTGAGCCTGCTGTGCTCCCACACCAGGGCTCCATGGGGTGGGTGCGTGTCCTGGCTCTCCCACCACTGCTATGCAGGGATGGAAAGTTTTTCCTACCCGTAAACTGTTGTGTCTGGAGGCTGCTGCCAGCACAGCCGCACACCAGCATCGCACGAAGCTGTGCTGGACTGTGGCCAGGCCCCACTGACCGTGCAAAACGGGCTCAGGAGGGAACGGTGACATGGCGGGGACATGACCCCCCCTTGGCCGAGTAGTGCAGGACAAGGCAGCCCTGGTCAGCGTGACCGCAGAGGCCAGTCTGGTTCTCAGGGACAGCAAGTGAGGGGAGAGCCAGGCACCACCAGGGCTCTGCCAAGGGCTGGCGGTGCTTTGCAGTGGCATGGGGCCAGCATGCCAGAAAGGGAAGGTGACGATGGGGATGATGGAAGCAGGATAAGGAGCCAGCAGCACTGAATGGGGCTCTAGAGTCCCTAGCTGAAAAGCTGCCCTCGGCTGCATCCTGTGGCTGGGCTTTGGGTGATGCTGGGGATGCCCAGAGAGGCTGCACAGTGGCTGGGACTAGGTGTCGGGGACCCAGGGGGTGGCAGGGGGAAGGGGTAAGCAGAGTGCAGGCAGGGGCTGAAGTGCCCCACGCTGCAGGTGGCCACACACATAGCCTGGCTGTTCTGCAGGAATCCAGCTTCTCGACTGACTGGGGCACAAGCTGCTCCCCTTTGCTCCTGGCCCTGCAGCCCCCACTTGCAGCGGGGTACAGGCTCAGTAAAATCAACCTGCCTTGCTCTTGAGAATGGGCATGTAGGAGATGGTAGAAATGCAGGGACCAGGTGCAGCAAAGCTCCCCCAACACCTCTGCATGGCGCCAGTGCTGCTTTTCCTCAAGCTGACAGTCCCATGGGGTGATTATGCCCCAGAGATGCCCCAGCCAGCCCAGCACATGCAGCTACGGAAAGGAAACTCCTGCTTCTTTGTAGAGGCAGATAAAAATTCCCTGCCTTGGGGTTACGAGGACTGAGGTGCTCCCAGCCCAGCCCCGGCTGCAGGGTTTGCAGGCAGCAGCAGGCAGTGGCTGGCAGCGCCTGGGGCACAGCCAGGCTTGGGGTGCGCGAAGGGAGACCCAGGCACCCATTGCAGCGCAGGAGCGGGGACTGGCAGAGCAGAGGGAGCGGTTTCCTCTCGGATGCCTGCAGGAAGGAGGAGATGAAGGGAAGCCGAGGGAGAGCTGCCAGCCCACGTCGCACACACTCAGGGCATGTGCAGGCTGGNCCAGGGACCAGCATTCTCGGCAGCGCAGCGCCTCCGGCCAGGTGAGAGATGCAGAGGTGAAAGGTGGCATTCCTGCAGCCGGCCCCTGGGAGGGAAGCTCGGGACAAGCCCAGGTCACTGGTGCTTCCCTGCAGTGCTGGGGAAAGCGAGGAGATCATCTTAACTGCAAACACCAAGGTGCCACCTCTGGCTGCCTCGAGCCCTCACCAGCATCCCTCCGAGAAGATGTGTGGCAGATGGGACAGCTCAGGCCCCACTGGGTGCTGAGGGGTTGTCACAGCAGGGGCTGCTCCTGGCCTTGCAGGGTGTTCTGCCCCAAATCTGGCTTCCGGGGACACCTTGGCTTCAGGGGACTGGAGGAGCAGCCAAGGAGGGGTGTCTGCAGGAGGCTGGGATAGAGCCCAGCCCTGCAGAACCAGGTCACTTGCAGCAGCAGCACTGCAGCCTCTGTCACATGTGGGGACAAGCTGCCCATCAGATCCCAAACCTGGCACCAACTCTGCTCCCCATCAGAGTGGGACAAGCACCACGAAGCCATGGCTGCCCTGTTCCTCCTTCCCAACCCGTGCTGGGAGCAGACGGTACAGGGGTAGATGGGCAAGGCAGCACCACCCTCCCTGTGCATGGAAGCTGTTCTGCTACCTGATGTCGAACTTTTCTGGGAAACAGCAGTTGCCCAGCTCCCAGCGCAGCACCCAGGGACACAAGGCCAGCTGCAGGCTAACCCAGCCACGGGAACCTCCATGGACCCTGGAGAACCTGCAGGAGCAGGCAGCAGCGTGGTAGGGGGTGCTGGGCGGGGAGCAGGGCAGTGACAGGGGCTCACAGCAACTCCCAAGCAGCAGGGAGGAAAGGCAGGCAGGCAGCATGTGGGCCTGGGAAGCTGGAGCCGTTCCCGGGATGCTGCCAGCTGTGCTGCAAGAAGCTGCTCCTTGCAGGGGGTTCACACAGCTTGATGGGGTTGGGTATATTTGTTCCTCCTTTCAACGGCAACAGCAGATGCCTCCCTGGCTGCAGGGGCTCAAGACAGCTGTATTCCCAGGGGAGGAGTGTTGTCAAGAGGAATAGCTTGGCTATTCCTCAGGAGTCCGAGGAGCCAGTCTTTAGGGGCCCCTACCCCAACCCCGAAGGATGGACATGCTGGACCACTGTCCTAGGACCCTGCTGCTGTCCCACAGCTCACTGTGGACTGACACTGCCTTCCCAAGAGATAGAAATGAGTCACTAATGCCTTGTGCTCAGTCCCTCCTGCTGCCAGCCCACAGGCCTTGGTACCACTGGCCCTGGCAGAGCAGCACGCCAGCCTATGCTCACAAGTGACACCAAGAGACACACACTCTGGAGCTGCACAAGGAGTTTGCCCACCTCATCTCTCCAAACCCAGATTTCTCCGAGCCCCTGTGCCAGGGAAAGGCTGTTCCTCACTCACACCCCTTTTGGATGATCCTGCTCTCATTTCCCCACTTCTGCATCTGGGATGCAGGTCTGACAGCTGGGAGGATGGGGTGGTTGCTCAATGCTTCCTCTCTGCCTCTATAAAAGTGTTTCACAACCTGCACCACCTCCCCTGAAAACTATCTGCAGCTCTATAAATTTCTGGCAGGGCTCATGAAAGAGCCCCTACCCCACTCTTCCTGGGGCTTGGCCGCTCCTTGCGCAAGGGGAGCCCAGGGGAGCCGTGGGGAGCATCACCCACGGCTGGAGGGCTGCTGGGAGACGTGCTCTGCCAGGGAGGGGACGGCACAGCTCACACCTGGGTGTGGCAGGGGCCTTGCCTGGGACAGGCAGGGGCACAGCAGGGGGTTCTTACCACTGAAAGTTTGGGCCATGCTGCAACCTCTGGGAAAGGGCCTTTTTCAGGCCTTGGGCACTGGTAAAGGCATGTGGACAGCACAAAGCTCTTCTACCCACACTTGCCCATACCAGGCTAACAGTGTTGGATCCCTAGCAGCTGCAGGATACTGCCCTGAATGTTTCACACATGGCCCATGGGAAGGAGGATTAAGGTCTGGTTATCAGTTTGTTAGGATGGTGAGGAAGCTGCAGGGAGCCAGCACCCACGGAATCAATGCTGCAGGAGGGACCAGGCTCGCCCCTACGTGTGGGGCAGCAGCCAGGCTGCAGGGGAAACTGTGCTCCAGAGGGATTCATGCAGCTCACGAGACCAGACTTGTCCTTGTGCCTCTCCCCCGCGAGGCTGTGCCATTGCTCCTTCAGCTCCTTGGCTGGGTGCCCAACTCCAGAAGAAAGGAATAAAAAGGACGAAGTACCCGCCCTGCCCCGTCGGGTGAATCGCTGTCTGTCACCATGGGAACTCCTCCCTCCCCAGACCTCCCCAGGATGACTTCATATCTCCGTCGAGCAGGAGGGTGCGTCACCAGCATGGCACGGGGCGGGTGGACACGTACGTCCCACACAGGACCCCACAGCTGTGGGGCAGGATGCTGTGGAGCTCCAGGGGGAAGACTGAGCAGCACAGGTGGGGGTCCCAGTGGGGATGGGGGTATGGGCTGCATCCCCATGGTGCATCCCCAGAGCAGTGATAGCTGGGGACTCTCAGAGCTCCAGGTTCTTGCAGAAAGCACATCACCAGCACCTCGGCACCCCTCTGTGTTGCCACCAAGAAGGGAAGAGCACAGCATCCTGTCTCTGGCCCCTCACCACCTTCGGGACTCACCTTGAACCACGAGGACCTCATCCTCCATCCCCCTCAGCAGAGCTGGGGCAAGGTCACGCTGCGCGTGCGAGGCAGGAACAGGAGATACTTGTGTTCCCACGTCATAGGGGCTCCTGCCAAGTGCTGCACATCTGGAACAGCTGTAAACAAAGCAGGGGAAGCCGGAGAACCACAGTGGACAGCAGCCAGGGGCAGCAGGGACCTCCAGCCTCGCAGCAGCCAGTGGGGGGAAGGGGTGGAAAAAGCAGAACTGCCACGTGGAGTTGGGATGCCCAAGCACACTCACGTGCCATCTCCTCATCCTGACAGCCCCTTGGTACGCCGGGGCATCCTTTGTGCCGGGGGAGCAGAGGCAGGAACTTGCCACAGACACAGGGCCTGCTGCTCCAGTTGCTAGAGCCACTGTTCACCACGCCTCCTGTGAGAGACGCCTGTGCTCATGGGCAGTTTTCGCCACCTGGAAATGCCACCCTCGAGGTTCCATGGGTAGCACCGAGCCTGTTTCTCGATCCCATGAGCTCTGCTCAAGAGTGACATGACCTGAACTGGGGGCCATGGTTTAGTACACAGGAATCTGTACAATGCTGAACTGTACAGTGCACCCTGAGAAACTCAAGAGTGAGCTTTCCTGAAGCTGAAATACATCCACTGCTAAATCTTGAGGCAACATCACTTTAATTCCCTAGATTAAACATTCAAATGAGGAAGAAAAAAATCCCCCCCAGAAGAGTCAACTCATTCTTCCCTAAATATAACAAATCAAAGATAAGCAACACGTTCCCTTTATTGCATTATCCAAGTGCCTACTCTGAATAAAAGTCACATGCAAAGCAGAAAGCAGTGCACAGTACTGGGGCTGCTTTACCAAATGCTTTGCACACCTGAGTCGCTGTGTGCTGAGGGCAGTGCACAGGGAGCAGCTTTATTTCTGTGCAATGCACCTGGTGTCAGCACCCACCTTGACACAGCGCCCCGGAAAGCTGAATGCTCGATGTCACACTGCAGGCTCTTGGTGGAACTCAGCACTCAGATATTCAGGCTCCTGTTTCAGTGTCTTAAGCCTTGCTCAAACCAAGCATTCAATCCAGCTTCCTTTGCTGTCCTCATGCTGTCTCTGCTGTGCAGCTCTCGCACCAAAGCAGGATATGGAGCCTTAAATAACCCCAGATCGTGGCAGAGGCTCAGCAGTGGATGGTGGGACACTGAGCAGGAGCAGTGTCTCCAGGGCACCTGGCAGGTGACCCAGCACAGGTACTATTGACACCTCTGTGTACAGAAAAAAATCCCTCTTGCTCTCACAGATCAGGGCTGGGACCTCCGCAGGCTGCCACCCCAGCAGCTCCATTTCCCATTCCTGGGCAGATCCTTCTCCAGGTCCCACACTTCAAATAGCTTTTCTGGGCATTCCCAGTGATGGTCTGAATGGGCAGCAAAGCCAAACCTCAGCCTGGCAACCCCACTAAAAACCTCGGAGCCCTGAGGAAGGAAAATGTGTAAGGGGAAAGGACGGGAAAGCAGAAACTTGCATGGAAAAGTGAGAACCATCCAACCTCTTTGGATGGCGTGTGGGGTAAAGCAGCTTTTAATGAGGGTGTTCAGGGCTCCAACTCACCCCTTCCAGGCACACCAGTGCAGACAAAGACAGCTCCTGCCGCCATGCCTCGTGCCTCACAGCAGCCCGGGATGGCTGTCGCTGGCAGTCAGGCCTGGATGGGCCTTTTGTCCACTGCTTTTCCACGCAATCAATACACTAAAGCTTTGCACGAGGCATTTCCTTTTCCAAATAGGAAACAGGATTGCTGGGTGTGTGTCCAGATACCACTGCTCACTGCTCCTCTCTCCTGGCATACAAAGCCTCAGCAGGGCACAGAAGAGCAAAGTGAAGTGCAGGAGCCCTGGTCAGGACTACCAAGCACCAGGTACCTCCCTCAGCCTGGCAATCCTGCAGCGCTACTGAGTGACACTTCATCATAGGGAGAACCCGTCCCTTTCCTGAGCAAACCACACTATCCAGGGGCTAGATGGGGGAGAAAGCCGCTGCCCACAGCCATGCCAACACTTCAGCCAATCCCTGCACCAGGGGTCTGAGCAGAGCAAGGCTCCAGCAACACAAGACACCACAGAGCTGCACTGCTGCCCTGTCTTCTAAACCCCACTCACCTCTAGCTCCCACTGCCATTTTTCACCAGCCTTGGCAGGACAGCAGGTAGAGAAGTAGGCCCAGAGGGCTGTGGGCTCTCCTCCCAAAAGCTCTCTGGCACCAAAGAGTGGCACAGCTCCAAGCCTCTCATTTCTGTGAAAGCCTCCCTGCAGCTCCCTGCTTCCCCAGGACAGGCTTGGCTCAGCCACCCTGATGAGTATCAACTGTACTTTCCAGGGTGGGTAATTAGTTCAGGTGAGGCAACTCTGACAATTGGCTGCTGTGGCCCCTCTCTTGGCAAGCACCCCAATCCCAAACAAGCATCTCACATATCAAAGGGGCTGCCTGCTCCACAGGCAGATCCACCCTGTACATCTGCCGGGCCCTGCAGCCCTGCACTGGGAGTACCAGCAGCTCTCTCTGCAGAGACCAGGACAACATGGAGCACTGAGCACAGGGCTCTAGTGAGCGCTCCCCGTTTTCACTGCTAGAGTTTACATTCCTGGAATAGCTGTGTGATGGAGACAAGCCACTGAAGTGCTGTGCAGGGAAGTGCAGAGCCTTGCACAGGGTGCACATCAACGCACAATATCCTCCTTTCCAAATTCTCCCCTTTAGCAGCCAACAGATGGAACAACAAGGTGTCATGGACGAAAAGCAATTGCAATAGCTTGAAAGAGGGGACTTCATCCGGACAGGGTAAGACCGTGCAGAAGGGGAGGGAGCAAAGGCCAATCCATATACCAGGCTAAATTTATCAGCACAGACTAATGGGATCCCAAGTAACCTTCCAAGAGAAGTAGCAAAATAAAACACTTAAGCCATTGAAAACTAAACTGGTCAAAGAGCCCCGCTGAACAATCCCGCATTGTCCATGGAGCCAGGAAACAGATTTATTAGGTCACCCAGGCCATCTCCAGTTACAGTGAACTTGGGATGCTTCTAGGGATGGTTCCAACTCCCTCCTCTGGCACTGGCACTGTCCTTCACTGGGCAGCGGAAACTGCAGGAAGGGGAGAGGAGAGGTCCAGCAAAAGATCTTTTTCAAGGTTCAGGAAAAGCTGAGGTAGGACACTTCCGTCATGCCAGACATTTCCCAGTTTGGATTCCCTCGGACTGAGGCTACTCTGCTGGAGGAACAGAAACACCCCCATACAGCTCAAACAGCAAGAGACCTGCCAATGAGATTAGAGCTTCAGTTCCTCCAGTATCAAAGCATTCAGCTGCCAAATGCTTAATGACTCTGTAGCAATTCCAGGTTACACTTCCCAAGCCCCTGATAAGGCTCAGAGCATGGGCATCTTTGCCAAGCAGGAACACTCTTGACTCCTGAATGGGTTTCCCTCCCTACCTTTTAGATCCCAAGTCTGAATGCTTGTTGTTTACCAAGGAAAAAATTAAATGGCAAACCTCTCAATCCTTGGAGCCGGTGAGATGCTCGTGTTTCTGGAGGCATGGACTGCAACAGCACACAAACACAACAGGCACTACAAGGCAGAGTGCCATCACAATTGCAGCCTCAAAGTGCCAACATCCTGGGCCCAGCTCAGCCTTGAGTCTAACAGGCACCCAATAGCCCTCTGCATCCAGTGCCACTCACCAGGGCACAGCTCCTAGTCCAGATCAGCCCAGATACTCAGAGTCCTACATGGTAAAAGCATCTACAAAACCCATTTAAGGCTGCATAAGCCAGGCAGCCTTGCAGAGCTGCAGCCTTTGGTCTGGAGTTGGTCCTTGCTGAAGTGCTGGGAGCAAGGCTCAGCACAGCCAGCTGCTTTTGCCGAGAAATAGAGCAACTTGGAAAGCATCCGTTGCTGAGGGGTTTGAATCTGTTCCTAGAATAAACTACTAGAGAAGAGCCTGAGGAATTAATTACTCAAGGAAAACAGACATTCCCAAAGACATATCCCCAAAGAAGAAAACTTGTAGGAAATGCTAAGGCAAGGATATGTATCTCCCTTTCCTTGTATTTCTCAACAACTGCAAAACACTTTGGAAAATCACCCATGAAGGTAAAATACATAGCAGTGGAAGACAAAAGAGGATTAGTCTGATTGCAGTCACAAAACCAAGGCAGAATCATTTAGTGGTTCCACAAGTCTGGAGGCATAAGTGAGCTTGTTTAGTTTTTCAGCCCTCAGTGCACTTGTAACGAGCCAGAGCTTGCGACGAGAGTTAAACCCAAATTGCATCAAGAACATTTAACAGTTTCAAACTTGTCTAGTATACGCAATGGGTTCAGACACACTGACTCTCTGATCAAGAATCCAGATTCAGCACAAATTATTTAGTACAGTGGATTAGTCTCAAGTGTAATGACTAACTCTGAGAAACTTTTACACTATTTTTAAATCTCACTTGTCAGGGCAGAACCTGGAAACTAAATGAGAACCTCAGAGATACTTATGCCAAAGAGAAAAATCAAACGGGAATACCTTGCAGCTTCCGAGGGTAGCTGTGACAGGCTAGTGCCACCTGGTGGGAAACTTTTCTCCTCCCCCCTTGCTCCGTTTCATGCTTTCTGTTCCATGTTCCAATTTCCCAGAGGCAAGACAAGGGAGCAACAACCAGTTTAACACCAAAAAAGCAGAAAGGGCTGGGTAGCTCTTCCAACTATTCAGACATAGAGATTATCTTATGGGTATAGGCCAGTCAGCAGCTTCTCAGTTATTGCACAGCTGAGCCTGACTGCATGGAGAGTCACGGACAAGAAGAATGTGTAGCCCAACACTACCACCACACAATAATCTCTGCTCATTATTGAGCTGGTTTACAGATAACCGGGAAGCTTAAGATGAGAGGTAACACATCTCCATATAGAAACATTTGGGTTATTATAACATAGCCCCTCTGGAAAGATGTTTGTCTATCAACAGCTCCAGCTCCTCACATCGTATCTCCCCAATTTGGCAAGATTAACAATGTCTACACACACCACCCAGCAAGACACAGTTGACTGCCAGCAGAACCAACTCCACATAGGATGTATTTATTTTTACACATTTAACACCGAGAAGACAGCTGCTCTGAATGGACTCAGCTTGCCCGTGGTGCCCAAGACATTCAGTGCCAGAGGGAACCTGTCACAGTCCACAGCTTCATTATTTCCAACCTGCGGGCAACACATCCTAGAGACGGACCCAGTACATGCCACTGCGGATGCGGTTGTAATCCAAGAGCTGTTCAATGGGACCTGAGTGAACAGGAGAAAAATCACTTGGAGACATAGTTAAAAATCCCTGTACAATTTCTCATGGTCTTTAAAGCAGATGGTGGCAGAGCAGCCTGTGCTTGCAATCCATAGCAGCTTTGCACAAAACCAGGCAACTACAGCTCAAACCTGCATCAATAAAACTAGCAGATACCAGCTCCTGACAGAATAAGGTGTTTCCTCACACTGCTCCACAATGCTCAGTACAGCTCCACATACAGGTATCAAATACAGGGAGCCATCAAGTCATTTCAACTTCCTGCTCAAAAACTGTCTCCCTTTTCCAAGCTGCTCCACTTCGAAGGCCAGAGGAAACAGCTGCAAGGAGGAGGGGAATTCACAACACACAGGAAGGAGGCAGCAGAGCTGAGCTGCTTAGGCAGGTTTTCCGAGAGGAATTTGTCCTTGGCCAGACAGACATGCCAGAGCAGCACAGGAGAATCAGGTCCCTTCACTTCCCTTACATAAACCACCCTGACCCCAGGGTAAGGACACCTGGCAGACGTGCTGGGCCCGCACCCAGCTACAGGACTCCCAGTCTTAGTCACGGCTCCACAGCAGGCAGAGGTGGGAAGACAGCCAGCAGCTCACTGCCACTGCATCTCCATCACCTGCAGGTCTGATCTCGTGGCAAATGTGCCTTGGCACACCTCATGTGCAGAGGTAGGGGGATACCAGTAAAGAACCAGAGTGGTTTGAGGAGTCAGGACAGACACATCAGGACTGCCCACAGCTCACTTCCACTCAACTCTTGGCCCCGCCCTGTTTATGAAGTGTGTACTGATTGTCACATACTACTCACCAACTGCTGCAATTGCCGGGCATTTGTCATAAATGTATTTACTGCAGACATCTCTCACCATTCCTGCATCAACGGCCTAATAAACATCAAACAAGCAAGTAGTGACTCTTCCAGCAGATCTACACTTCTCAAAGTTGCAAGTTATGTTGCCATTACATATCAAGATCATTGAAAGATACAGTCAGACCCTTGGGGCCATCTGCACCAACTGCCCAGCTCTGCCTGCAAGGATGGCTAATGTCCCTACACAGTGCATTCTTTTGTGGGTACAGAACACAAGGCAGTCCAAAATCAGAAGTCTCCTAAGGGGTAGAGTGGCTGCAGAATTACACAAACTAGGTGTTGGACACCGCTAGGAAAACTGTTAAAGGAATTTCAGGTGGTGCTGTTTAACACAGTTGTATGCCCTCTTTCTGGGATGGACTGACTCCTGTCACAGGGACACAGGATACACTGCCTGTGTGCCAGAGATTCTGATAGTTACATCAGTGTCAGCAGGATAACCACCTGGACTCCAGGCAGTCTGATTAAGGGATAAGTAAGCCACGTGTTACTGCAGCAGACTAAGGCCAGACAATGCTGACACCAACCATGCTCAGGTATCCCAGCCAAAACAAATGGATACCTACAGAAATCCTGGCATCCCACTCCTCCAGAGGGATACGGCGTCCATAGTGCAAGAGATGGCTTCCAATATTCTCACACACTCGTGTGGTACCTGAATGTTGAAGACATCACATGGTCAGTGCACCAAGAAGCCTTCCAGAATTGCACAGCCTAATCATCAGCCAAAGCACAGAGTAGAAACTCTAACCATTAAATCGTCTGCTATCGAAGCACAGTCCTAATTCCCACTCAGTGCAGCTCCAGCAGGAGCTAGGCAATACACAGATTGCTTCACTGGTCTCCAAAGTGTTACAGCCAAGGCAGAGCAGTCTGAGGGTCTCAATTCTTAGGTCACCAAGCAGTATGTCACTCGTGGGAGCACAGCAGGCTGGGGTCAGCTGCTTTGACAACATGGCACGAGGAGTGTGGAGCAGGAAAAGGAAGTTTTGCCCAGTCCCTGCCAGCAGAACTGCAATGTCTAGCACAGGTCCTGCTCCCCAGGAGAAGCACAAGGAGAACCCTCTGCAAGCTGCACAGTGGTCAATCCATAAACCAGAACATACCATCCAGCTGAGCCACCATGGCATTTCGGAGATAGTTCTTGGCTCTTGTCACCTCTGACTCTGTGGTACTGGTGCACAGACGCATCCTGGAGAGGACATGGAAAGACCATGAAAGTTCTTAAAGATGTTTGTCTGCTCAGACAGAAAGTGAATTCTTCCCTTTCCCAAGCCTCCTCAAAAACAAGCTGTTATCAACACCGTTTGTCTTGCAGGCTGACATTCATCCTTGATCTCCACAGAGCAGCTAAGAACTGGGGAGCACCGAGCAGCAGGAGGTAAGGGCTCCAGCACACAGGCGGGATTCAGCCAGCAGGACACATGCTGAGTTACACTCAGAGGTTCAGCAGCCCTGGTGCTGGCTCTGGCTTGCCCAGCAGCACGTGCTGTGCACTGCCCTGTCACAGGAGAAGGAAGGCGTGTCAGCCATTCCCATGCATGGCAATGCTGCTATGGAAACTGATGCTGAAAGAACAAGACAGCTCCACAGAGTCTGTTTGGACTCCAGCTGCTAAATCCCTTCTTTCCCTGCCAATGGCCACGTCTCTAGGGCAAGGGCTCACTCCACCTGCTCCACACACAGCATGGCTTGTACCTCAGAGGTAGCCTTGAACCATTACTGGTTCATGGACACAGTAAGATGGACAGCCAGAAGGCTCCCAAACGCTGGCATGATTCCAGCAGCAGGTCATTCATCAGCCTCAACACAAGGGCCTGAGCAGCAGGAACTCTGCCTGCTTTGCTCAGACTTAACAAGACAATGCAGATACGTCTCTTGGGCACCAAGGAAAGCCTTGTCTAAGGAATGATCTCACTTGTATATAAAAAACCCCAAAGCCTCGGTGGTAATACTTGAAAGCATGAACAAAAGACCTGAAGAGCCCTAAGAGATTAAAACAGCTCCTCAAAAGCCACATCCTAAGAGATTTACAGAAACCACTTACAGGCTCACTTAGCAGAATGCAAGTTACCAAGAAGTTCATAAAGAGACACAGCTCTCTCTAGACTTAATATGCTCCCCCAGCAGCTCAGTCTCCCACAAGAGGCTCAGATCTTAAACAGCACCTTTTGCCAAAGTTGTACTTACCACTCCCCCTGAGCACAAAACATCATATCATCTATGGACAGAGGGTTGGAAACAAAATGGAAACCGAAGAGGCCAGTGTCAGAGTAAGAGGTGTTGAATGGCTCGAAACTGTGGCAGAGATTATGCTCCTCCGCAAGCGCAGCCACCCTGCAAGACTGATTCTGTAAATAAGGAGATACTGTCAGCCATTTCACTTTCAGCTCCCTCACAGCTCAAATTCTTTCCCACTGAGCTGTTTTCACAAAGACCACAGACAAGACAGAGCGGAACACTTTGCTGAAGGAGAGTTTAATTTTCATGTGGTCAACAGATGAGAATCACTGCTGGAAAAGCCACAGACAATGGGCTAGGAGTCCATCCAGCAAAACCATTTCCTTTCCCAGCTGCAGATGAAAAGCTGGTATGCACACCACCGTAGGAGTGGGAGAAAATGGGAAGGACAAGGTCTCCCAGCAGCAGGGGTTAGCACAGTTACACAGGCCAGACAGCTTCCAGACAATAAGGGACTGAATACCGAGGTTTTAAACAAGTTCCATTTGCTCTGCAGTGGTAAGGCAAGCTTGCATCATGAGACTGTAGAGTATTCTGTCCTGCTTCCATCATCACCCCCACGGAGTGGTTAGTTGTGAGGGTGGGAATAAGCTGCTGAGAATTCACCAGCTACACCTCTTCCAAACTTAGCAGAGAAGGTTCAGTTCATTTGCCAGCATCACCTCTCAAGAACTGTCCTGGATTAACCTTGATTACACTTCTATTCTACTTTCCAGGCTCCTAACCCCTTCACAGTTGGAAGTCAACCACAACAGCCTCCCCTAAAGTACATCCACCTAGGGTGTCCATAACACTTCACATTAAAGTGAAGGCTCTCCAGGCTCTCCCTGTTGCACTCCCAAGACTCTTACCTTCCCACCTCCAAAAGTGCGGTCGTAGCGCCCTATGATAGCATTAGCCACATTGAGGACCACGTTGTCTGGATGAGCCCATCCTGGCCCCTCCACAGCAAGAGCAATATGGGCAAGAGGCAGAGCATCATCTCTGGCACGGATCTGGAAAATCATCAAGGAGTGGGGGAGAACTGCATGAACACTGTGATCTGTCTGCAGCCTGCTGCAATGCCAGGCTGACAAACTGGGGCACTTGATGTTATTCCAGTGAAATCAAAGAATCCCAGGCAGAACTAAGCACAAACCAGCTGCTCTGATGTGAGTTTTGCAGCAGATCACATGAGCGATGGCCTCACACTCCTAATGGATTTGGGTCCCATCTAAAACCCAACACGTGGCAATAAGCCCCAAGAACAGAACATGGGAGCACTACCAAGATGGTGCATCATCAGCTCCTCTGAGATACACAGACTTTTCCACTCAGAAGCAGCTGTAATTGGTTTCACATTCATGCAACTGTTGGGCAACAGCTGCTTGCTTTGATGGGAACCAAAACAACTTTACCTCACTCCCTGTGAAGCGACAGTGTGTGAGAGCAGGCACAGAACCCTCCTTGGATGTAACAGGCATCCCAGCGAAGTGTTGCTTAGCTGCATCTACCAGCTCTCTGTGGGAAATACCTGGCAATGATAAAGAGAGAAATTTGCAGTCTTAAAACAGACTAATTTCACAAAATTATCTGATTTTACATTAGCGATGTGTGACAAGTTCGATCGCATGCTTGAAAATACCAAGGCTTCCCAAGATCACAAAAATCTGTAACTTACCTCCAGCAGCTGCCAGGACCATACGAGGTGCTTTGAAGTGAGTATCAACATATGAAGCCAGATCTGCTCGAGTCAGCCGCCTGTAAAGAACACAGAGACCCGGAACATCAGCATCTCCAACTTGGGAGGAAAGAGAGGCTTAGGAGAAGCAAGCTCACAGTGCAGAGAGAGCAGTGATTCTCTTTGTTGTGGGGTAACAATACTTTTTAGAAGCAAGGTTGTGGGAAACACAAAAAAAGGTAGACAGGCTCTTAAGTGCGAGAAATAAAAGCAAGTTTCAGAAATATAGGAGAAGAGTTTAGAGATTAGCTTTGGCTGCAAAAACTTGAAGAAGATACAATTATACAACAAGCAAAGGCATTAAAACAATGGTTAGAGTTTCTAGGTTTGGCTGAGATAGCTTTTAGAGTTGCAAAAATATATGCTTAGCAAGATAGATAAGGTTAAGCTTAATAATGGAATACTGTGCATTGCTTATATAAGGTATAAACAAGCAAGTATTGTGTGTAACAGATGTACGTGAGCTATACAAGATTGGTTAAGAGAAGCGTCTGTAACTTTTAAAAGTATGCCATTGGCTGAAACGCTTTTAAGAATGCTCTGTAACCAGTAAGTCTCTGGATGCCTGCGAAAACGCGAGCCTGTGTCATCTCCTGTGTCTCAACTCTGTATGTGAGACTGATAAAATAATAAAAAAGGCTCATGGAGCATCTGTCCTGGGTCCCCGTCCTGTTTGGATTCGCCGACACAAGGTTGCACTGTGTACTGTTTGCCCTGTGCTCTTATTCTAGAGCACAAAGAATGGGAACCAGCAGCCAAGATGGAGAGTTAAGGGTAGACTTCAATACAGACTGGAAAGTACAAGGCCACTGCTTTAATGAGCACCCCTAGCTCTCTAATTTCTCTAACAATGTCGAACTGACAAGCACAGGAGAAGGTTCAACCTGTCCCTACCAAGCTCAGGAAGGGCTTGCAGGAGGTGGTTCTAAGGAATGCGTGCAGCATTACACTTTCACCAGCGCCAATGGGGAAAACACAGTCAGGGCACAAGGAGAAGCCCATGGGCTCAGTTCACCTCCATGTACACACTGTGCAGTCACCACGCCCAAGAAGCAGCAGTCGTGCACCCCACAGACTGCACTTCTGGGCTGTGCACCACATCCAGCCTGTTGCTCACTTGATGTTCTCTGTGGTCCCCTCAACAGTGTGGGCCAGTGCAGTCCCCTGGTAAGCAGTGGCATGGAGGTAATCAAAGGCGACATCTTCCAGGCTGCTGTCCATTTCCTTCAACTCCTTAAGGATGACGCGACGCTCCTTCTCGATCTGAGAATCCTCCAGTGCACAGTTCTGCACAAGGTCGCTCAGAAGCTCTACAACTGCAACACAATTCCTACGTTAGCATCCCGCTGCCTGACTGCTACCCAGTGCTGCTGAAAGTAGAGAGACACAGCAGAATGAGCAAAAACCACGCTGCAGAGGGGGTGCAACGTAACAGAGCTGAGTGCTACCCATTCCCAAAGCATCTGGGAGGGACAAACAACACTGGTTAACAAGAAGTCTCCAAGTCAGCTTGCCAAGCACCCCTGCCAGCAGAGTGCAGGCAACATCTGCAGAAGGTGAAGTATGTCAGAAGCAGGTACTGTTCCAGATACGCACTGAATCCTTACAGAGAGTTTGTGACACCTACAGCGTAGCCCATGTCTACAGTAAGGCCCTGACTCAAATCACTGCCTCAGCCCAAAACCAACCCAGAGGAGGCGGCACGTGGCAGTACAGAGCAGGAGGAGCACCTGCAAGAGCTGCACTGAGGACTCCTCACACAGCAGCTGTCGCTGACCTCAGTTGCTAAGCTCCATAAAACAACCATAAACTAGTGAATCCCTCCCGTCCTCCCTCCCGGCAATGCAGTGCAGCCTGGCATAACTAGAGCTCTTGGTTTAGGAACACATGAACATACAGCCTTGAAGCACCACATCACTGCACTGCTCTCTCCAGCTACCAACCAGAACTTCCAATTTACTGCTCAGCTACTTCAGCCCCTGGTCTGCTGGCAGAAAAGATGCTTGGCGGTGAGAAACAGAAGCACATGCACTTACTTAACCTCCCAGTCAGACTTTGCCCCTGGCCATCCTACCTTTGGGCATGTCCTTGGACAAGGCTTTTATGTAGAAGGCAGTCTGCTCGCGGGAGGTGTACCCGCTCAGGTGAGCACCCAGACTCTCCACTTCCTTCTCAAAGGCTGAGCCAGGACGCTGCTTTGTGCCCTAAAGGAAACCAGATCAACTCAATTATGAAATGAACACACTTCCCTCTAGGGCAGAATTAAAGCAATGAAAATAATAATAAAGACCTAAAGCAATAAAAACTGTCACGTGATTCATAAAAGCCCAGGGCAGGTACACAAAGCAAGAGATTTAAAACTTGGCTTATTTCCTCTAGACAAAGGATGGCTGAGCTGTATTTTGAAAGAAACTTTCAACAAAGCTTGTGTTTATTGAAACACAAAAAAGTTGCCTGAAAAAATAAAGGCTGTCATCACCACTAACCAACACAAACTCAGCAGGTAAGGAGATAACCTATGCTAAGACAACAGTGTTTGAACAGCACATCCCTGGAAGTAAACCAAGAACAAGCCTAAACCAAAAAGAAGCAGATTTCTAGCTATCCAAGCAGTGATATTCAGAAGAAGACAAACAGAAGCAGAAGACTACTTCTAATACAGGGCCCATCTCTTAAGGAGCTAGCCAGGTGCTGCAGTTGCCTATGAAGGCACAGGCTGAACTTGAGTCAACAAGTCCCAGACTTAGATGTCTTCTGCCCTGTCCAGCAGACACCTGCGTAATTTGAAAAGCAAGAACTTTTAGCCTCTAAACTTTGCTGGACCAGTAAGAAAAGCAAAGATAAATAAATGATTACAGGAAATGCTGCTTTGAGCTCTCTCTGCTAACCTGAGAAAACATGCTTCATAACACAGTGCTCTGTGTGTGTTACACTTGTTAATTACAACTTTTCTTCCTTTAAGAAGAAAAATAAGCAAATAGTAAATAAGACTTAATTCATGCATGCTTGCAAGTTGCTGCACATTCAACCAATGAGCACCACATGGGCTAGATGCCTTTTGAGATTTATTTTTATACTGTGTGGAAAGTCCCTAGGACTCAGATGACCTGATTTACACCCTCTTTCAACAGCTACAGCCTCCGAAGCAAAAGGACAATGTATGGACAGAACATTCAGCGCAGCCCTGTGCAGACCTAGCACACATCCTTACCTTAAAGGCCATGTGTTCCACAAAGAAACCGGCCCCGTTGGTCTTGGCGTCCTCATAGCGGCTCCCAGCCTGGATCCACAAACCCACCTGGTAGCAAAACCAGTGAGTACCAACATCAGAGAAAACAATCAGCATCCTAATGACACAAACATAACAGCAGGAACAAGAAGTCTGCTCCACAGACATTACACTACAGGCACCAAAATAATAACAAACTAGCAACTGTTTCCTGCATGTATTTTGGCTTTTTCTGTATCAGCTTCACCAAAGCTTGTTTTGCCAGAGAGATAACTTTTACTGATCATTTACTGCTCATACCAAAACCATAAGGCTGAGCAAATTTGCAGAGCATGAAAACTTGTGTAAAGACAATACAGCACCAGGCTGGGCCTGCTGCTGCTATATTAATCCCACCTGTTCACAAAGAGAAGCAGTGGGATCTCTGTCAAAAGCGCTGGTTCAGACAGGGGTCTGTCCCTTTTGGAAGACCAGCTGCAGGCTAGACAAGGCTGACTGTTTCAAATAAGCCCCTAACCTATGTTAAACTTACCGTGCAGGTTGGCTGATTGGACTCCTCTGAGGCTACACGGAGGCCGTTCTCCAGGGTGGTGACGTGAGTCTCAGGGATATTCTGGAGTGTCTGGGCATAGGAGGCAGCCCCTCGCTTCCTTGTCACAGTCAATAAAGCTGCCTGAAAAAATAAAGGCTGTCATCACCACTAACCAACTGTTCTCCTCGGCAGGGCCGGGAACTCGGGGGTTTGAAGAGGTGGGAAACCCCAGGGAAGCGCCGCACGAACCGGTCACACCCCAGTACCGGGGCGGAGAGCGGACAGCGGGCCCGCGGCAAGCCCCGCACTGGGTGA
>VWZT01003763.1:55931-96196 GCA_013397055.1 Pachycephala philippinensis | reverse complement strand
GCGATAAGCGCGCGCAGAGCGCGAGGGCGGGCGGCAGCGCCCCCTGGTGGCGGGAGGGCGCGCCTGTGGGGGCGGGCACGGGGCAGCCGGGATGGGGGCTGCTGGAAATGGGGGTCCCGAGGGACGGGAATCCCGGGGGATGACGATCCCCGGGATAGGGGTCCCAGAGAATGGGCATCCTGGGAATGGCGCTCCCGGGAAGGGGGATCCTGGCGAATGGCGGGGACAGGTCCTGGGGAATGTGGGTCCCGCAGAATGAGGATTCCGGGGATAGGGATCCAGGAGAATGGGTATCTTGAAATGGGCGTCCTGGGGAACGGGGATCTCAGAGAACGGGGATCCCCCCCATATTGCTCCCTCGGCTGCAGCCCCTGGGGGCCCAGAGCAGGTCATGGGGAGAAGTGGCAGAAAAGAGCCAGAGATGGTGCTGGGGAGCCCACCTGCCGGGAGGCGTTCCCAGCAGTGCTGCGGTGCAGCCGGGCGGTCTGGCCCAAAAGCACGGTTATTGAGGAAAGGGCATTGAAACCAACCCTGAGAAATACCACGTAGCTTTATTCATGATGCCAGCCCGCTGCCGGGAGCAGGGCCCCTTTGGCCCCTCCACCTCCCCCAGATCACGTCCTGGCCCAGTGGGACAGGCCCGTGCTGGGGCAAAGTGGGGGACACCGGGCGGCTCCTCGGCATGACAGCCAGCAGCAGCTCCGTCCAGCAGCAGCCCCCTCACAGCGGGGCTCATGGACAGGGCAGGGCCCCGGCGCTCAGAGTCCAGAGGGGCTGGTGGGGATCAGGGCCTCTGGGCCCCAGGTGGGTGAGTTGGTGCCATCAGAGTGGCAAAGCCTTCCTTGTCCGCCCAGCTCCTGGGGCAGACATCTTCCTCTTGAGGGGCTACATTCTGGTGCTGTGGTCCACCTAAGGGGGGCAGACAGGGAAGGGTTGGTGTGGCTGCCCTCTCCGTCGCCATGCTGGGGACAGCAAGGGAACAGCAAGGCTGGGTGCTCACCGAGGCCTGGCGCCGCTCCCTGCTGATGTGCAGCACGGCATCGTGCACCGAGGGGAAGAAGGAGTGCTTGGTGATGGCTGAACTGAAGAAGTTGCCCCGCTCCAGCTGGGCCAGGACGGATACTGTGTGGAGGGAGAAGTATCTAAAGTGATGGCACCTAGCTGAGCCCCCCCACACCCACCCAGAGCAGCCTCCTCCTGCCTCCTGTGTTGCGGGGGACACCAGGGTCACTACCAGGGACCCGGCTTTGAGGCTCAGACTGGATCCCTGGGACAATCTGCGGCACCTGTCCTCTGGGGAAACCCTGGGGATGCAACCACCATGGAGGGACCCCCAGGCTATCATCAGCTGTGTGCCAAAGGGCTGGCCATGCCTGGCCAGGGCTCATGACTCTGCAGATCCCCCTCACCCGGGCAGCTGGCAATGAAGACATCCACTTCTATCTCATGGAAATCCCTGAAGATCTGCAAATGGCAAAAAACGTTTTACCCAGGAAGACGGATGGGCAGCAGCCATCAGGCCACCCCACAGGGCCCTGGAGACACCCTCAGCAAGGCTGCTGTCCTGCCTGCTCCCCAGCCCCTTACATTCTTCAGGATCTTGATGGAGACGGTGTCCACGAAGCTGACAGGGCTTAAGTCCAAGATGACGGCGTGGAAGCCGGGCTGAGGCAGCCCTAGGCTGCGCAGGGTGGGCTCTGAGGGTGCACTGTCCCCTGCACTCAGCTCAATCACTGACACCCCTGGGCCGTCCTCTGTGTTCTGGGGGAGGGAAGGAGACCCGGCGTCATTGCTCCAGGGCTGGTGGCACCCCGGTTGTGGCAGTGTTCCCCCGGGCTCACCTTGGTGAGGCTCTTTGGCTGTGTGAGGGCGCAGGCAGTGGGTGGTTCTGGGAGTGGGTGCCCCTCTCACACCTTCACCCACTTTCAGCTGCGTCAAGATCCACCCCTCTCCCCAGCACCACTCTCCAGAGCCAGGCTCATTAGCTGGCACCAGGCCAACCTTTGCTCTTCCTCTTAATTCTGATTAACTTGCCAAAAGGTTAATGACTGGTTGGCTCCACCACAGAATCATTAACAGCCCAGCTTTCCCACCATCCTTGGGTGTGACGCTGTGACCCAGTTCAGTCCCAGTGCCTTTCTCACCCATTGGCCCTAAACTGAACTGGGCCACCAAGCCCCACCAGTGCACTGACAGGAGCGTCAGAGCCAGGCAGGGAAGAGGCGCAGGATGTCACTGGAGGGGTGATCCCCTGCATCAGGAAAGCACCTTTTTCCTCTTTGCCTTTTCCTTCTCCAGTTTCTTCTGCTGTTTCTGCAGCTTCTTGAGGGCCTTCTTCTTCTTCTCAATGAGGCGGTCCACATCGATGCCGCTCTGCAAAGCAATGCGGCCCTGTGTCCCCAGCTGCCCCAACAGCACCCTGTTGCTGGCAGGTGGGGGACACAGGAAGGACTCGGAGGCTGGTGGCTCTCCTACCTTCTTCTTCAGGGCCTCAGCGTATAGCTCCACGTTGGCAAAATAGAGGGTGGAGGAAGAGCGGAAGATCTTCACGCCAGGGACCTCATGTGCCTGGGGGCAGATGGGGAGGGTGCTATCCCAGGGATGGAGCCACCTGCTCCCCTTCCCTCCCCGCCACCAAAATGCCCCCAGCCCCTTTTCCCAGTGAGCCACTACTGGGGGTGCTTTGAACTGCCCCCCATTGCAGGCAGCTCTTCCCCCAGCCCTGGTGCTGTTACCATCTCGTATTCCGCCACATCCCTGTAGACATCAGTGTCGGAGATGCGCCCCAGGATGGAGTAGTGAGGGCTGCGGGGAGAAGAGCAAGGGGCCGAGGTCACCAAAGGCTCCTCCTGCCCTTGGGATGTGGCACGGGCCCCAGCCCCGGGGTACTCACAGCTGGCTACGGAAGATGACCGTGAGCAGCCCAAAGGCCACTGAGGCTGCCAGGCCGATGTCCAGGTTCAGCAGGAGGGTGGCCACAAATGTCACAATCCAGACCAGCTGGAGAGAGGACACGGTCAGCTGCAGCACAGCCTCCCCGCTGGCATCCGCAAGCCTCAGGGAGGGTGGAGAAACCCTCTCCAGGAAAAAGAGCACAGCCCAGGGCTGGCCAGCACCTTACCAGGTCCACCTTGTTGGACTTCCAGAGAGTGATGAGGTCACTGAACTGCCTGAACATGCCCTTGAGGTTGACGATGATGATAGCAGCCAAGATGGCCTAGGAGAGAAATCTCTGCAGCTATGAGGAAGCTGAGGGCAAGTCTGGGGGTGGCTCTTTGCTCTTCCCCTACCAGATCAGCATGCCATGGGACAGGCACAGGGGTGGGATATGACACTAGAGGTACCTTGGGCAGGTCCCGGAAGAGCTCTCCAATCTTCAGGATGGTCACCAGGATGACCAGGGATGCGATGACACCAGCTACCTGTGCAGAAGGAGAGCGGGAGGCGGGGGGTGAGCCCCCACTGCTCACTGTGCTTCCTGCCTCTGGTTCAGCCCCAGAGAGGGAGGCAGCGCTACCGAGACCCACCTGGCTGTTGCCCCCTGTGCTCTCCTGTACCAGGCTCCTGGACATGGAGCAGCTGATGGCAAAACACTGGAAGAAGCCTCCCAGGAAGTTGCAGAGGCCCAACGCAATCAGCTCCTGCAGGGACAGAGCAGTGGCAGGGGAGCACCGTGCTTTCATCTGGCTGCAAGAAGGGCAAGCTTAGCTTTCATCCAGGGTGGGGGTCCTGCGCCTCAGAGCATCACCTGGTTGCTATCCACTTTGTAGCCATGTTTCAGGGCAAAGATTTTGCCCAGGGAGATGCAGATGGCGTAGCCTACCACAGCAATGGCAAAGGCATTGCCCACCACCTGCCCGAAGTAGCTGACGTTAGGGGCCACAGGTGGCTTCAACCTACATTCAAGAGAGAGATGGGGCTCAAACAGGGGTGCTGTGGGCAGCACGGTGCCCTGGCACAGCCGCCTTCACCGCCAGGCCCTGCTCACCCGCTGGGGATGTTGCCCACCACGGAGATGCCAAACTTCTCGTTCAGGTTGACTCCATAGGAGATGCCGGTGGAAACAATGATCTGGGAGAGAATGACTGGGGTGAGGCAGGGCCTTCCTACACAGGGACTCCAGTGGCATAAGAGGAGGAGGGCACAACATATGCCCTGGAGCTGCACTTGCCAAGGAACCCCATCCCTCCTCTGCCCACCCTGAAGGGTAGAGGGATACACCAGGGATTCCTGGCTGCATCCCCACAGGAAGCTGGGGCAGCTCTGCGTACCGTGATAAGCTCAATGGGGATGGGCATGGGCAACTTGGCGGCAAACTTGTGGTTGAGCTGTTTCACAATTAAGATGGCCACTATGGCAATGTTGGCAGTCACCACGGTGCCCACATTGGTATCTGGTGCCTTCTTGCAGAGATCGATGAGGGTCTAGAGAACACAGGAGGAGGGAATGTGCTCAGGAAAGCAGATGCCTCCCCAGCAGGTTTTTGGAGGCCTCTATGTGCCCCCCACCCAGGGGTCCTTGGGTGCCAGCAAACCCCCACTCACCACAAACAGTGAGAGCGGCCCTGACTTCTCGCTCTGGGAGACTCCTAAAACATTCTTAAGCTGGGAGACAAGGACGTGCACAGAGGCAGCAGTGGTGTAGCCACGCACCAGCGGGTCCGAGAGGTAGGTCACCACGAATCCAAACTGCAGGAGGCCCAGGGCCACCTGGAAGGAGAGATGGCAGAAACGACCCACAGGTTACGGTCTCCTGTTCTCTGCTAGACTAGGCTGGGACTACCTTACCTGGAAGATACCCGTCAGGACAGTGATGGTGGCCACCAGCTCCACCCTGGTGGCATCCCGCAATTCCTCATTGACTGTCGCATTGCTGCCATTGACAGACTCCAGGAAGTTCTCGCTGGGCACCAGGGACTCTGTCAAGCTCCCGATCATGACGGAGATGACGGCGAAGGGACCTGAGAACAGGTAGAGTGTGGGCAGGGAGCCCGAGGTGGGCACCAGAACCTCTCTGAGAGGACCTCTTAAGGGGTCAGCTCCTCTCTCCTTAGGCCTGGCTCAAAGCACACACGCTATACTTTGGCTCTGGCTTGGGCAACCCCCTTCTTGGTGGAGCAAAATAAAGGCAAGAAAGGTCCCCCCCAACTGCTGATGTGTGGTAATGCTGTGCCATGGACATCCTTGCTCCCTCCCCACCGTTGCTATGCAAGCACGTGGTCCCTCAGCTCACCCACGGAGTTGTGCCTCGATGTTCCAAAGAAGAAGTAGAGGAAGACGGGGTAAAAGGAGGAGTAGAGACCCGTGACTGGTGGCAGCCCAGCCAGCAGTGCATAGGCAAGCCCTGGAAGGTGGAGCAGGGAAAAATGTCACCAATGGCCAACCCCTGGCCACCCCACATCTGGGGAGCCCCTGACAGCCTGGGCATGGCATCACTCACCCTGGGGCAGGTGCATGATGCCCACACTGAAGCCTGAAACAATGTCCCCCAGGAGCCAGTCCTTGACGGGGTAGCGGGGCAGCCAGCGCAGGAAGGGGAGGAAGCGGAACAGCAGCGACTTGGCAGCAGAGCCCGAGCATCTGGTGGGGAGAGAGCAGGAGCCGAGGTTGAGCACAAGTGCAGGGGGCTTGGGGACATCAGTGAGGGTGGATGGGGCCCCATGGGAAGCAATGGGACCCTCAGGACTCTCAGCTCCATCCACTGGAGCCTGGTGTCCCCCCAGGCAGGAGGACAGAGTGGGAAGATGGGTATTTGGGCACAGGGAAATGAACCCCCGGGTCTGCAGCTCCCTGTGATGGTGGGGCTGGGGTGCTCAATGCCTGGCAAGGTCCAGGCACATCCCACTGGCCACATGGTCTTACCTGGTCTTGTGGAGACAGTCACGCAGAGAGCGCTTGGTGGGAGGTTTCCTCTGTGCCACCTCCTCCAGTTCAGCCTCGCTCAGCACCTCGCGGGGCGCTCGGTGGCTCAGGGCCATCTCTGCTGCCATGCCCACCTGGCTCCCGGGAATGCCAGTCCACTGCAGGGACACAAGGGACAGCTCAACCCCATTCCCACGGCCAGGGGCAGCCAGCACCCCACCCACCCCGAAGCCCCTCCTCCAGTTCCACTTGCCCCACGGAACCATCCCATCCTGGCCAGGTGGGCAGGAATGGCCCTGAGGATAGGCACGAGCCGAGTTTTGGGAGTCCTGAAGCAGCAGCGGCAGCTCAAGACAGAGAGCAGCAGGCAGTCAGCAGGTGGGCGGGGAGGGAACTGAGGCTTCGGCAATCAGTGCTGCCCACTCCTGCCCCACAGCAGCCCCATCCACCCCACTGGAATGCACAGGTGGGGTCTGCCAGCAGAGCTGCCTGGGAGGGGGCTCCCCCTCCACCTGCCCACGCAGGACCCACCTCGGTGCCCACCACCCTTCCCCTCCGTGTCCTGCAGCAAGGCAGGGCAGTGGGCCAGCACAGCTGCTGAGCAGAGCCAGAGCCATCCCACAGCCCCGTCTGCAGACTTTGTCCCTTTACACATGAGGGGAGCAGGAATGTGAACCCCCGGCAAATGTCATGGCTCACCATCCCTCCAACAGTGCCCTCCCCCGACCCCTGCAGTGCAGAGCAGGATGAGCCCGTGAGCAGTGGAGCTGGGCTGGGCTGACGTCTCACCCTTCACAGGGCTGGGATGGTGGGACTGAGGAATTCCTGTACAAATCCATGGCTTGGCCTTGCTCATGGCTCACGCTGAGAGCTGCACCATCCTGCCGGGGCCACCCAGCTGGTGGCCTGCTCAGTCTTAAAGTGCTCTGCCGCTTGCAGCTGGACCCACGATCCCCTTGCTGGGTGCCCTGCCCAGTCCTAAGGTGCTCACCTACTTGCAAGGACCCACAATCCCCTGAGTGCCTGGGGCTGTGCCAGCCTGAGTCGTTGTGTTACCCCCAGCCCTCCTACCTGCTGTGCTCAAACTGCTCAGGAGCCACCAGTCAGGTGCACGCTCTGCTTCCTCCTATTTATTAAAAACAGCCTGTGATCTTTGAGACACCGTTCCCTGCCTCCTGCCCTTCCTCCTGCCCTGCCAAGAAGCCGCTCTACTTCCCAGCCTCACTGCTGCACAGCACCCACCATGCTCCCCTTTGTGGCCCGGTGTGCTGGGTTCTGCAGCTGGGGCAGACCCAGCACTGTCACCACTGTGGCCAGAGCCATCCCGTTCTGGGGACTGTCTAGTATAGTCTCTGCTCCTGGTCTGCAGCCACATCCTGGATGCTGCCATGCCTGACCACCCATGCCACGTGCAGGGCAGGGGGCTTCTTGCTACTAAGCACAACCTGGTGCCAACCTCCTGCCAAGAGCTGCCTCCCCAGGGCACTGCTTGGGGTCCCACCATCACCCTTCCGTGCCCCCACGGCTCCCACGGATGTCCTCTCCCCAACCCATGTCCTAGAGCAGGAGTTGTGACCAGGACAAGGAGGGTTACCCACAGCCTTGGTCATGGCATCCAGGGTATTTTCCCCAGACCCTTGCTTACCTGCTGGAAACAGGTGTGCCGTGCTCTGTGGACTGCCCTGGTCTCACACAATTCGCACAGACCCGGCCGTTATCTTGTTCCAAAGGTCCCCTGCGGGCACTATAGTCCCACTGAACCCATCACACCTCCCTGGGCTCCATCACGACCTAGAATTGGTTGCAGGGAATTTCTGAGTCACGTTTGACCCAGGCCCATGGGGACACGGCAGCGGAAATCCAGGCTCACATGTCTGACTGGTAGCAAGGTGTGGCATAAAGGCAGTGGGCAGAGCCAGGCATTAGAGAGTCCTGGGTCCCCTCGACGGTGGGATGGGGCTGATAAGTGGCAGGAGTGGTGACATCCAGGACCACAATCTCCAGGGTTGGAGCAACTTGTCTCCATCCCTGGTGCCTCGTGGGGGTAGCCTGTGGCCACCTTGGCTCTCTCTGTGGTGAGCACAACTCAGGTCCCACAGCTTTCAGGCAGCGGGGCTGAGCCTCTTTCCCCAACCTCTCCCACATCCCTGGCCCTCCCTGTCCACCCTCATGCCCATCAGTGGTCAGGCATGTCCAACAGGCACCCACTTGCAACTGCTGCCTCCTCATTTATCCACTCCCCATCACTTATCCACTGCCCCAGCATGGAATGAGAGGCCATCAAAGGGCTCCTGCTGAGAAGCAAATAGCACCCCGTGTCATTTATTGCCTCCTTATCATCGCTCCCTGTCCCCACCCATGCCATTCCTTCCCGTGCTCCAGCCTCCAGCCCCCCACCTGCACCCCAGGGTGGTCACTCTGCTTGTGGCCCCCCTCACCACCCCAGCCTCCCTGGCCCTCACCCCCCAGCCAGCCTCGGGAAGGGCTGCGGAACAGCATCACAGCTCCTGGCACTGCCAGCACGGCTCCTGAAGGCCACCCTGAACTCAGCCCCCAGCTGCTCAGGTTACAGCCCGTAAGGGACAGAGGGGTGACAATTGATGGTGACCCTTGCTCAGGGCGCTGTGGATCAATGCTGCCCTTTGCTCACCTGCTCTTTCCCCTTGAACAAAAGGGGAGGGACAGAGGGCACCAGGATCACACTCAGCCTCCCCTCCCCACACTTCCTTCTCCTTGCTGGCAGCCAGCTTGACCCTGATGAGGTCATGCAGCCTTTGGAAAATGGATCTTCCCTTGGCCTAGGTCAGGCTGGGGGTGCTGGCAGCTGCCAGGCATGAGCCCCACAGCTCACCACAGCCACTGTGGCACTGCAGCCCTGCCAGCCAGGCCTGGAGCCACTGGACACCACCACAGCCGATCCCATCTCTGGGTGAATCAGCCTGGACACAGCCCAGTTCAAGCAACTGACAGCACCTGAAGTCCCCATCCCCTGGTCACCTTGCCCCAGGCCACAGCAACTCCCAGGCAGCCTAGGAACTGGCTGTCAGCTCCTGCCCAAGCCCCCTCCCAACATCACCTTGAGCCCAGGTGCTGCATCCACACCCCAGCCATGGATTCCCAGCACAGGGAGAGACAGCACAGAGGCCAGCTCCATTTTATAGACTTTTATTTCCAAATCTGGCGCTTCCATGATACACTTTTACACAGCCAAAGGGGAAGCATGGGCATCTCCCCACTCCCTGCCAACAGTGTCAGGAGACAGAGAGAGGAAAAAAAACCCAACCAAATCCCCCAAAGGAAAAAACCCAAACTCAAGGAGGATGCTCCCCAGAGCCCAGGTCACAGCACTACAATCAGGGACCAAGCTGCAGACTGGTCTGCAAGAAGCAGATTCCTGCTTCTTGACTGGCCCAGCTCTGCAGGGATGGCCACCAGCTCTGCAGGGATGGCCACCAGCTCTGCTGCTCTCTTCTTTTTGGCACTTGACACTTGCTCTCCATTTGGCAGCAGCATAAAGAGCCCCGTGCACAACTTGGCAGAAACATGGGCCCTACAGCGCAGCAGGGACAGGATCCCAGGACTCTGGTGCTGGCACTGCACAGCCGGAGAGAAACTTGTAAACAAGCTTGTTCCCAAAGGCAAAGATGGGCAGCATGGAGGGGCCTGGCTGTTCCCAGCATGTGGGGCCAGCAGGCTTTCCCTCTGCACACTGGTCCCAAATGGCATGTAAACATGTCAGCAGGCCCTTCTCTCCTCATCCCTGGGAAAAGGATGACAGTGAGCCTGCCTCGTCAGGGCTGTGCTGGGGACCCATGGCACCCCCAGTCACCAGCCCTTCTGTTCCCTCCGTACTCTCCCCACCGACTCAGGGATGCAGCCAAGAGGCCTTGGCCTCCCCAGGGGCCTGGAGGATGGTGGCACGAGTCCTCTCCTGTAAACATGTCAGGCTGGGCTACAGCAAGATGCCACGGCAGTGTGGTAGTAAGGCAGTAAGGAGCACACGGTCACGCAGCCCCGAGAGCACCATGGGGGGTGAAAGGGAACACGCCGGCCCCTGAGCCGAATGCCCTGGCCTGAGGCTGGGGTAGGCACAGAGGAGTGTCATCTCACAGCAGGGCCAGTAGGAGCCAGGGTCAGGCCCCAGGCTGAGCAGAGACACCATCAGGATGGCCTGAATTTCCAGAGAGGGCAAAGGGCTGTTTATCTCCATCTCCCAAAATTCAGGCCATTCTGAGCTAGGGTCCTCTGCTGCTCAGGGGAGAGCAGGTGTACACAGAGCCCACAGGGAACCAGCTAGATACAACTTCTGTGGGCAATGCTGGACCCTGAAACTGGAGCCACATCATGCTCCTGTGGATGCTAGTCCTCCACAGAGTGAGCACCGGCTCTGGGAAAAGCCAAGCCTGCTGCTAAGCAGGGCAAGGGTCATCCAGCTCCTTTACCAGACTCACAAACCAACAGAGGTTTGCTCTGTAACATGCAGGTTAAAGAGCACAACACCCAGTGGGTAAAAACACAGTGCTCACTTGCTGAGCGGAGCAAACCAGCACTGACGAGAGTGGGACCATCCTGGTGCAGGACAGGACTGCACAGCAGAGCTTGTCTCCTCCCCAGCAGGCTCCCAGTGCCGATTTTGCTGCCCCGTTGATGTGTGCTCTTGCTGGCACACAGCCCCAGGTCACAGACAGGGGCAGCCCCAATGGGTGGTTCCATGGGAGGGCAGAGGGAGGCCTGGCTGCAGGGGGCTGAGGGACACCAGGCAGGAG
Organism: Pachycephala philippinensis; assembly: GCA_013397055.1. Classification (NCBI taxonomy): domain Eukaryota; kingdom Metazoa; phylum Chordata; class Aves; order Passeriformes; genus Pachycephala; species Pachycephala philippinensis. Next base: position 85,569 of record VWZT01003763.1, on the reverse strand, counting down.
GGTGGCACTGAGACCTGTGGAGCTGCACAGTGGGAGGGCGGGGGGCAGCAGGGCCAGCTGCCCTGCAGCGGGGATGGGACAAAGCAGTGCCAGCAAAGCCTTAAGGACTGCCTGGCACTGTTTCTCCAGTCCACTGGGAATGTGGTTCTGGTAGCCCTAGGGAAACTGGCAAGGGGCTGTTGGTGAAACAAATGCTCCAGGTCCTGGGAACAGACCATCCGTAAAAATAACCATAGAAATTTCTCTTCTCTCTGATTACAAAGATACAAAAAGGTAGAAAACCCTCCCTGCCCCCATATCCTGGGCTCCATTTCTGTCCCCCTGCCACTGCCCGCCCTCCACACACACACAGGCACACCCCACACACAAACAGCTCACAGAGAAAGAGCTTGGCCCCAGGGGTTCTGAGATGTCACCCTCGCCCAGTACTACCTGTCACACCAGGCAGGTGACGGAGAGCACGGCAGCAGCCGAGAGCCTGGAGGCTCCTGGCAGTGGGTGGTGTGGGCTCCTGGCCCCTCAGCCCACAGGGCAGGGGAAAGCAGGGTTGGTTTTGGGCCTCTGACAACCATCAGTTCTGGCCCCTGCTCCATGGGGATACCAAACCTCAGCTGGCAGTGCCTGGCGAAGGGCCCTGCTTCTTCCATCTCTCTCTTGCGGACAGCTTCCGCCCCTCAGGAATGGCCATCGTTTCTCATTATTCTTCTCAGAGGAAAGAAAAACAGCATTAAGTCATGGCATCTCTCCCAGGCTCCAGCGTATTTTCCCTACTATACCAGATGGAGACAGGGCAGAAAACCTCTCTGTGTCAGGGCAGGAACAACAACTGTTTCCAAGTCCCTGAGATTAGGGAAGAGGGAAGGAGGGATGGNGGGTGGGGTGGGGTGGGGTGGGGTGGGAGCAGTACCAGCAGGGAGCAGAGCTAGAGGGTAAGAGATGACATACTGGAACAGGGTGCCTGGGGAGAAATGTGGCTGGGGCAGGCAGGGCTTCCCTAGGACTTGGGCTCCCTCCTCTCCAGCCAGCCTGGCCCAGGGACCAGCCAGGAGGCCAGCCTAGCTGCACAGAGCATCTTCCCTGAGTACCCACAGGCCACAGGCAAGGGCCATCATCTCTCGGGCATGGAGGGCAGACTCACATACACAGAGGCTTCTGCTTGTGCTGCACTACAAGCATCTGGAGCTGTCACAACCACCTGAGGCTTCTCCCCACCCAGTCACTATGCAGGACCCTGAGACACCTGCCACTCACCCAGGGAGCTCACCCTCACACAGCCCTCTCCCACCAAACTAAACCCCTTTGGGAAAAAGCCAGGCAGGCGGACAATGCACAAGATCAGCTGAACAAGACATGGCTGAGGAAGGAAGGAGCACACTTACTCTGAGTCTGGTGACAGCTCTGAAATGCTGTGGGAGGTGGCAGAACGAGGTGTCGAGGGACACGCTGCAGAGGGCGTCGAGGTCTGCATGGCAGAGGGGGTGGCGGTGGTCTGGGGGCCTGAAGGTGTGCTGGAAGATTGCACTGAGGACAGGACGGAGGAGTTAAAAGAAGCAAGGATGGAAGAAAGGATATCTAACTGTTCGGTGGAAGGATGGCGGCTGGGAATGGTCTCCAGGTTCTCCCTAGAAGGCTGTCTCCTTGACAGCGGCTCTAGGCTTTCCCTAGACAGCTGCCTCCGAGAAAGACTCCCCAGGTTGTCCTGCGAGGGCTGCCTGCTAGGCACTGTGTCCAGAGGCTCTCTGGAGTTGGATCTTCTGGACAGGAAGTCCAGCTGCTCCCTTGAAGCTTGTCTAGCTGATGCTAGCAGGTCCCTTGAAGGCTGTTTTCTAGAAAGCAAATCCAACTGCTCTCGAGAAGTATCCCGACTTGGCAACATGTCTATTCGGTCTCTGGACACTTGCCTACTTGGCAATGTGTTTAGCCACTCTCTAGAGACTTCCCTTACTGGCCCACAGTCTAGCTGCTCTCTTGACCCAAATCTGCAGGGTAAAGTATCAAGGCAGTCTCTGGAGCCCTGCCTCCGGGGCAGCGTGTTCCCATGATCTCTCTGACCGGACCTAGCAGCGAGTAGATCCAAGTTTTCCCTAGACGCATGTCTGCTTGGGATACTTTCCAGGTGTTCAGTAGACCCATGCCTGCTGGGGATAGTGTCCAGCTCCTCTCTGGACCCATGCCGACTGGGCACAGCTTCCAAGCACTCTCCTGAGTTGTGCCTGCTCAGCTGCTCCCGGGACATCTGTCTCCTCATCAGCATGTCAAGCTGCTCCCGGGACGAGTACCGGCTGGCTGGCTGCGACAGACTGCCGGCCCCAGAGTAGATCCTGCCATAGGAGGCAGCGGGGACAGCCCTGTGACCCAGCGTGGATGTCTTATACCATGTCAGCTCGTTGGTCATCCTGCCAACAGATGGCAAGCCCTGGATAGTCGGAGGGTACTGGAGGCGGTTCTTCAAAATCCCTGCATCGGACAGAAAGAGAAGTCAAATATTTGCACAACAGCAAGAGGAGCAGGAAAACCAGGGAGACAAGCCATGCCTCCCCAAGGGCATGGCCACATAGATCTGATGCTGAGCCTTCAGTCAACCTGAGACAGGCAAGGCCACTCTTGCCCGCTTGCTCCACATTGTTACCTTTTCTCTGCCGTTGGGTCTGGGTGAGGGAGTTCTCATCCCCGCTGGTCAAAGCCAGGTCTGGCTGATTATTGTTGGCTGCATCCTTATTGATGTCAAATCCCAGCTTCCGCTCCGAGCCCCACTTCTGCAGGGAGCAGGGGTGAACCTCACACTCGCCCAGAGCTGGCCAATACGACATGAGGTCATTGCCATCCACATCTGATGAAGGACACAGCAAACCAGGCCCCAGAGAAGAGGGAGAAGTTACTTCCATGAGCAGCAATTGAGCCATCACAAGACACGGCCTGACCCCCAGGGAGCTGAGCTCATCCTTTTCCCTGCCAGAGCCCCGGGACTTGCCTTTGGGGGTGGTGTTGGCAGGGTTAGTGAGGAGGCGTTCGCTGTGCGCCGCCCGCTTGAGCTGGCGCTGGAAGCGGCCCCGCAGGCGTACGTTCTCCTCGCTCTCCGAGGACGGGATGGAGAGGCTGCGCTCTTCATCCAGAGACAGGTCACTGTCCGAGTCCGAGTCCTGGTCTGTAGGAACACGGTGTGTCAGGAAGACGTTTGGAATGAAGGTGGGAGAGGTTCCTGCTGGCAGCACCAGGGAGGCAGAACCACCCCAGGATGACCACGCTTGTGAGAGTGCCTTACCCCTCGCTGCCCCTCCCTCAGCAGCAGCCTGTGCCAGCTCCTCTGGCCCTATCACCAGGTACCTGTGAGAGGAGCCCAGCTCCATCTCATTGCAACTCTTTGTAAGGCAGCTGCAAATAGTCCTAAGATCCCATCTGCCTCCTCTTCCAGGCTGAGCAAACCCACGTCCCTCAGCCTCTGCCTGCCCGTCCCACACCCCAGCCCCAGCTGGTCCAGCTCCAGTGAGTCAAATGTCTGTGCTGCACTGGGGAGCCCAGTAACCCCAGAGATCCTACAACAGCCAATGTCGCCTCTCTTGCCTCCCCCATTTCTACCCCCTTGGGGACTGGCTGTGCCCTTTGCCATCTGTCCAGGAGGAGGCTGTGCTAAATCACACGATGGCTGCCTCTCCCTCCTATGCACCACGTGACTGGAAGTCACAGCTGAACATGGGGTGGAAGGTGTAACCATACAGCCAGAGCTTGTACCAGGAAGAACTTCCCAAACCCAGGAACAGGGCTGAGCCTTACCTCCCCCAGCATCACGGTGGAACATTGCTACGTCGATGTCCGTGGGGCCGGCGTGAGCCAACAGGCTGTGATCCAGGGCCGAGCCCTGACGTGCTGCCACGTTGTCTCTGAAAGAGAGGAGGCCCGAAGTGTCACAGTGGCAGGAGCCTCTGTCCCCGCCCAGGCCCTGCGGGCCCCCAGAGCTGCTCCCTACCTGAGGTACGCGCGCTGGCTGGAGTGGGTGCGGGCGGAGCGCACGCTGCTCACCGAGGACACTGTGGAGGCCCCCAGGGTGATGCGGATGAGCCCGCTCTCCTCAAACAGTGCCGTGTTGTTGTAGGCATTGGGGCCCTGGGGAGGAGGGATAGGGCGTGTGCCCTGTTAAGGAGTTGCCCAGGAGAAGTGGGCACAGCCCTGTCAGCTCCTGTCCCAGACATGCAGCCTGAGCCCCGTGCCCTGGGCTGCTCTGCCCTCACCCACCTGAGTGCTCCTCGTGGCCTCCTCACTCTGCCCCTTCTTGCTGAGGCAGGCCAGCTTCCATGCCTCCCGCACCTCCTCATTCAGTACACAGAACAGGACCAGCACTGCCAGGCCCTGTGGGGAGACATGCCATGAGAGACAGCCTTTCACTGCCATCTGACCTTCTTGCCAACAGTGGGACAGTCCCTGGCTCCTCCAGAGTCCAGTGTGGCCACTGGACTGGGATGCACCAAGGACCCCCAAAACCAATGAGAGCTAACACCCATAGTGGCCATGGATGAGGGAGGAGAGGGTGGGGGGTCCTCCTGTCTGGCAGTGGCCAAGGAGTAAATGGCAGGGTCCCCTGCAGCAACACCAGCCACAGTGGTGGGAGAAGGTTGGCCATGGGTGCTGCCATGAATCATTTTGGGTGTCCAACACCTCTGTCACATGCCGTTCTCTTGCTCTGCCCTCTCAGGACATGGAGGCGCCTTCCCTCCAGATGGTCCTTGCTATCCATTGGATGTCACCTCTGAACCAAATGCCTTGCAGCCACCTTCTGCTCCGTGCGACTCCTCACCACAGGCACAGCAACAAGGACGGGCAGGAGTCACTCAATGCCACGGAGGTGACAGCAGAAGGGACATGGAGCTCAGTGAGATGTTGGGAGCTCAGCACAGGGCACCCACTCTCCACAGATGGCCGTGGGGACGACAGGGATGCTCTCCCAGGCTGACCCCTGCCCTCCCCAGCAGAGGCCGGGCAGTTACCTGGAGGCTGCAGAGGACAGTGTAGAGGTAGTGGAAAGCCAGGACACTGTTGTTGACAGCCAAGAGGCCAAAGAGCCAGGTAGTGCTAATAACTAGAAGCAGAACAAAGGAGCTCCGTAACGTCATGCTGGAGAGAGAGAGACAGACAGGGACATAGACACACATGGAGAGGTTAGTGCGTACTGTTATCTACAGCCTAGTGCTCACAGACACAGATCCAGAGGGGAAAGCTCCTGCAGAGACCTCCCTGCTGTGCCCAGCACTGCAGGCACATCCCCGCACAGTGGCCCAGCTCCCCCTGACTCCCAGGCCTTCCCTTCTGGATCACACATGGCAAACACAGGCGCCCAAATGACACAGGTCATTTAGAGCCACAGAGAGCTGAGCCACGCTCCAGGGCTGGCTCAAGAGGGAGTGGGGAAAGGTCTCAGGAGCATGTAGGAAAGGAAGAGGCAGGTGCTCATAGCTGACAAGGGCTGAGTGCTGAATCCAAGCAGACACAAGAGGTGGCTGTGAGGGCAGGTGGTGAAAGGGGACCAGCTGGTAGGTCAGTGTGGAGATGGGGATGTAGGAACAAGAGGAAAGAACAAAGTTTAGGAAGGGTTAATGTGGCTGGCAGGTGTGGGAGAGGAGAGTGGCTGTGAGGCTGACACTGATGCACAGAAGGGCCCTCTGCAATGGTAGAAGAAGGAGGATGATCACTGAAAATGCTAAAAACCATGAATTGCCAGAGCTCTGCTGGGAGTTTGGCCACTAATACTCACAGAACCGATTTCTTCTTGGTTTCCTTTTGGCCTGGGGAACAGGACATCTTGGCCACAAGCAGGAACATGACCCCATTCATCTGAAAGTGTTGGCACTGATTAGAAGCTGTGCCAAGGGCTGCCTCTAACCTGACCTCCCCAGTGCAGACTCCAGGTCCACCAGGCCCTGCAAACATCCCCTCCTTTCCCCTTCATGCCCAAGCCATGGCCTCCCCCAGGTTTGGCTGGAGGGAGGAGGGACAAAAAGAGGGCCTCTAACTGAGGGAGAGGGACACAGAGAATAGGACAGGCAGTGGGCAGCCAAGGAGGGGCGAGTGCCCATGGTGCAAAGAAGGGAGGCAAGGAGAGGGTTGTGGGTGAAACAGGACAGGGTTTTACCACAATGACGACAGTAATGGGGCCTGCAAAGCTCCAGACCAGCTTATCATGAATGGAAATCCAGCAGAAGTCAGGGTTCCCATAGCCCTCAGGATCCAGGCCAACAGCCAGCCCTGCAGGAGGAAGGGAGAGGTCAGGTCCAGACCCAGCAGCCTTGCACTTGTCCAAACCATGTCAATCCCATGCCAGCACTGTCAGCAGTGAAGGGGCTTTCTCCCTGCTCCTTGCCTTATGCACAGGCTTCCCCACCACAGGGGGAAGGAGTCAGGACTGTGAGACTCAGCAACAGGGACTCTATTTCCTTTTCCTTAGGTGTCCCTGACACAGCCCAGTCCAGGAGGCATTCACTGCCAGCAACAGGTCACTCAAGTATGCAGGCTTGGGAAAAACCAAGAGACTTTAACTACAAGTCCTGAGGAGATGTGCTGAGAAATTACTTCTCCTTAGGAGGCAAGATGACAGCCCTTGACGCGTGGTCCCCTGACCACCACAACACTGCTTGCTGCCAGCACTGCTGACCACAGCAAGCCCACCCTCAGCTCTCCACACTGGATGAGCTGGGCCACGCGAGGTGGTCAGGAGGCTGCTGAGAAGCAGCATGGCTGGTTGGGGCATGGCTGCAGCACAAGCAGCTCTTACCAGTGATGATGGCAGGCACGCCCCAGCCGATGGCGTAGTAGAAGCGCATGGCCCCGAAGTTGACGTTGCGGGCTTCGGTCTGCATGCGGTAGATGTGGAGGCCCTGGACGAAGAGCCAGGCGAAGGTGGAGAGGAAGAAGCAGTGGAGGAGGATGGCAATCACAGTGCAGAGAAACTGGGGAGACAAAAGCCGCTCAGAGATGGTCCCACTGTGCCAATGCTAATGGCATCATCCTCACCTCACCCTCACCCCCATGGGCGAGCTTGTTCAAGCCCACAGACCTGGTTCTCAGTGCGGTTGATACCCAGGAGAAAGAGAAGCTCAGAGAAGAAGAGGGTGACTGATATGTTGGAGTGGATGCCACGTGTGTTGGACTTGAGGCCTTTGAGGCAGGTCAGAAAGGAGAAGGTCAGCAGCAGAGACACCAAGGAGAGAGACACCAAGGAATAGGTGACAATTGCCAATGTCTCCAGGTCACCTTCCAGTTGCTGCAGCAGCAGAGAACCAAAGGCAAACAGCAGTGTTAGGGGCAAACACAGGAAGCTTGCAGAACTCTCAAACTGTATTTGTGTCCCACAAGGAATTTTTTGCCTGTGCCCAGGACATTTTCTGCCTGTGCTGGGACTCAGCAGCTAACAGTCCCCACCATCACCCACAGCCCCACAGGCTGAGGTTACCTCTCGGTGTGAGCTGTCCATCAAAACCCCAAAGGTGCCAAACTGGGAGCACTGGCAGTGGACATGGGTGGTGTTTCGGTACACGAGCTCGCAGTCCCTGGCTGTCCAGAAGCCAGAGGGGTTGGTCCTGCAGCCACCAAAAAGCAGAGTGCACTTAGGAGAGAAGACACACAAATGTGTGTGTGGGGAAGGAACCGCAGAGCGGAGGGGTGACTGACAAGGCTCTTCTGCCAGCAGATATGACTGCCCTCCTCAAGCTGAAGTACTGGAGCCAGAGAGTAGATGTGGCACTGAGGGAAATGGACCAGTGGTGGGCTTGGCAGTGCTGGGTTAATGGTTGGACTCAATGATCTTAAAGGTCTTTTCCAAATTAAATGATTCTATGACCCTGCTGTGCCCTCCCAGCAGAAACAAATACCCTGGGAGAGGGAGGAAACCCCCACATCCCAGTGCTGCTCACGGAAACTTGGGGAACGAGGTGTGTGGGGAAAGCAGCTCAAAGAGAGTGACCCAGTCATGCTCGACTCACGGGTTGGAGTGATTCCACTGGACACAAAGAGGTTTGCTCCTGTTGGCCGTCTCCAGCAGGTAAAATTCCAGCACGAGAGGGGTGTCCAGGGGTCCTCGCAGGAAGGTGTGATTGCTGAACACAGACACACTAACGATGGGGGAGTTCATCACAGGATTCTTGGGGAGCCTGCAAGGAGCAACAGAGCTCTACCATCTCTATCACTGTGCGTGGCAGCTGCAGACCCCCAGAGACTTCTCAGGTGTCGCACTCTGACATCTCAGAAGGAAGAGCTCTGCCCAGTCCACAACAAGCAGCTGGGAAACATCAGAGCAACAGAGCAACACCAAGGCTGGGAATCAAACCCTCTCTATTGCAGACAGACTTGGCAACTGCCAGAGGTAACAGAACAGAGTCTAGCCAGCCCCTCTCCACTGGTGCTTGTGGGGGCAAAGGGGAGGAGGACGTACCTGACGCTGCGGCGATCCACCTGGTAACGTGCGGGCAGCAGCCCCCCGAGGGTGCGGTACATGATGAGGATGACCACGGTGAGGGTGGGCTCGGGCTCTGGCAGTGCCTGCCTTGGGGAGGAGTTCTCCACAGTGTAGTTCCCTTCACCCCCAGCCAGTGTGGGCACTGCTGTGGGGACAGCTGGGGCACACAAGGGGGTGGTGAGAACACACACACACACTGCTCTGAAGACTATTTGCAAGGCCATCAAGAGCCTTTGGAATGTGGTGAAGTCTAAACCTCAGGCTCTCAGGGTTGGCTCTTGGACCTCTGACAGAGCCAGGTCTCAGTAGGGTATTTGCAAACTAAATGGCATTTAAAGGTCCATTCCAACCAAACCATTTTATGATTAGACATCTTTCCTGCCAGCTGTACCCACCCATGTTGTTTCTTGAGTGATGCCCACATGCTCACCTTCAGCTTTCGGAGGGCTCAGCACCGACAGTGGCAGCACAACGTGGGTGCGGGGGTCCCAGGCGGGCTGGCCCCGGAAGAGGCTGCTGTGGTAGCGAGGGTAGCGCCGGCGGATGTGGGAGTGGTTCTCCATGCGATCGATGCTCAGCACTGTGGAGGAGCACGGCACTGAAAGTCAGCTCTAGGATGGACACCTAGAGAGCAACTGTGCTCCAGGGCACCCCAGGATTCAAGTCCCTGGCAAACGGACCATACGAGCCACAGGCAGGGCTGGGGCTATGACCTGTGTTTAGGCATGACATAAAAATCTCAGTACCCACAGTGCTCCTTCCCAGCCCAGATCCTTGCTCTGCCATAGGGCAGACTACTCCTGCCACCAAGGCCAGCTGCTTTTTCACTACAGACCGGGAAGTAACTGGGAGCAGGCAGCACACTCCTGGCTCTGCTGGCTCTTGGAGGTCAGCTAGTCCAGGCAGGGACAGGACCAGGACATCGCTCACAAATGCCTCCTCACGTTTGAGAGAGCCACCAAGGACATTATCAGCATGCTCCCTGAGATGCAGTGAGATGAGAAGGGAACAAGGTGTGACAGAGGAGTGTCTCTGCACCACTCAGCCAGCCCCAGCCCCAGCCAGCTCCTACTCACTGATGTTGGGGGTGACGACACCGACGGGGTTGAGGTAGGTGAGTTTCATGTTGCTGGCCAACGTGCCCGAGTAGTCCCGCAGCTGCTCCATGAGGCTGGCGCTGCCGTGCTCCCCATGTGGCAGCATGGCCCAGTGCTCCCGGTTCTCGGGCGCCAGCACAGAGCTGCCTGCACGCAGCAGGTTCTGAATGGGAGAGACGTGAGGGCAGAGGATGAGCATGGCCTGCCCTGCTTCTTCCATCACCCCCTGACCACCCCCCTGACCACAGACTGCAGCACTGTGCTCTCTGCACAAGGGCTCTGGGAAGAGAGGTACTTTCTACTTTTCTACTTTCTACTCCACCCTCAATGCTCATCAGCCACTGCCCTACAGAGACAGCTTCCCTGCACCTGCGCCATGAGGGACTTGGCAGCAGCAGTAAGACCTCCCTTTGCTTTCCCAGGCTGAGCAAACGCAGTTCTCTGCCTCTCCTCATCCACTCTTTGCTCCAGCCCTGACCATGCAAGTCTTGCTTCCCTGAGCCACTGCTGGTGTGGACTGAGGAGCCCAGTGCCCCTGACAGGGTCCTGCCACATCCTCAATTCCCTCAGAAACACAGGGGGCCTGCTAAGAGAAGCACCATCAGAAGCCACTCTGATCTGGGGAAGGACTCACCTCATTGAAGTGGGCATCCTGTGTAGCTGTCAGGCCAAAGCCGTGCTGCTGGCTCTCGAAGGCCATGAGGCGGGACAGCAGGCGGAAAGCAATGTGCACGTCATTGCCAAAGTAGTGGTCCATGTGGTCAGTCACAGCCCGGAGACGGTGGGCCAGCTTCTTGGCTTCAATTGTGTTCAGCTCCGTCTTGTTCCTCTCCAAGCCCTCCAGCTGCCAGTGGGGAGAAAAGAGGGGGTTAAACAATTCAGCAGGAAACTGGGATGCTGCAGGCTCTGCTGGACACAGAGGTTATTTCTGTAGCCACGGCAGAAGCCATGGACGCTCACAGTGGTGGTGACTAGAACAGGGAGCACATCTGGCAGACAACCAGCCTCCAGCAACACACCAGGGTCTGCACTGGCCCAGCTAACCCAGTACCCTACACAACAGAGGCCAAGGAGATGAAAGGACAGGGCAAGGCCCTGGCAATACTTCCCTGGAAGCTCTCCTGGCTTCAGTTCCAATTCAGCCTATATGACATGTAAGTGTTGAATACATTTGCCTGGATATTTCAACGGGATTTGTCCCTGACAGAATCTGGGGGCTACAGAAGTCCTATGGAGCAGACATCCCACCAGCTTCAAACCACTCAGTCCTGCGCAGGGTTACTTATTTTCCTCTAAAATTCTCTGGCAGGAGTCAGGTCATTTCTGAGGGGGACACACTAAATGAAGCCAAGTGAAGTTAAGATCAGACCACTGCTCCCACAGGATGGATTTGGGGGAAGGAGATGAGAAGAGAAAGGCACTGAGCACTGTGGCAAGGCCCTCTTGTACTCCAGGCACCCCTGGAAAGCTTGAATTCTGGCTGTGAGCCCTTGTTCAGAGGGCTCCTGCTCTGTCAGGGCTGCAGAGCCGAGAGGATTACCAGCACAGACAGCTCCTTGAAGGCAGGTGAAGTGCAGTTGAAGAGATCTGGCTCCAGCCAGCCCTTCTCCTCATCACAGTGTCTGATGGCTGCACCTAAAACAAGGAGGAAGAACTTGTTGGAAATTCAGCACAGCAGACATGGCTGTCCTGCTGCATCCTCCCAGCAGAGATCCTCTGCACCAGCTAATCCCAAAGAGTGGCACTGACAAGTGATGGGGAGGGCCTGTAACACCCCAGGGCCATCGTCCTGCTTTGCACCAGTGCAACCCATTCTGCTCTTGGTCTGTAACACCTCAGCAGGCTGCTGCCATCCCCTCCTTCCAGGAGCTGGGTGCCTGTGTGTGCTTTGGGGCTGCATCACACCAGGTGCCACCACATAGGACTGCAAAAAGGACTAAGTGAGTTGGCAGGACCCAGACTGGAAAAGCCCCAGGGGACACAACTGTGTCCTTAGGCACATCTGACCCCAGGCAGCTCTAGGCAACCCCCAGATGACAGCCTGCAATGCCTGCTGAGGTCCTGCTCTCTCTATGGGGCAAAGCCACCCCAAGAGCACAACAGCCCTGCTGTTGGGCTGGAAAACCAGCTCCTGAGATGAGCCCCTTCAGTCAAGGGGGATGGAGCAGTGGGATGGTGGACCCCAGCAGGGAGGATCCAGCAATGTGGGTTCAGTATCCACCGCCAGCCCCCAATCCCTGGCTGGAGCCCAAGCACTTGTGTACAGCAAGAGAGTTTCCAAAACTGAATGGGATGAGATGTTAACCACCACCAAAAACGCTGCTAAAGCCAACACAGAGAAAAGTGTTCTTGGCTGGGAGTGTCACCACAAACACTGTGAGCAAGAGAAACTGGGCAACCCCAGTGTACCCAGCAGGACTGTGGAGCAGGTCCTCCTGGGGACAGCATCAGGGCACATGAGCCCACCCAGGTGCCCATGGCTGGGAGAGGAAGCTTGGAGCAGACTCCAGTTGCTGCTCAGAAAAGCCCCAGTGACAAGCGTGCCCCCTCCCAGCCACCCTTCTCCCAGCTGCAGAAGCACAGGGACCAGTGCCATTGCAGCAGGGAGCAGGAAGAACAAGGAAGTCTCCATAGTGATGGCATTCCCTTTGCACAGAACAGGGATTGATTCAGATGCAGATCTGGGCAGGATCTGACCCCCAGGTCCCTGTGCCTTCCCCTGCCAGCCAGGCAGAAGGAACAGGACTTTGTGCTGTGCCTGCCCATCAGTTCCTGCCCCCGTCCTACCACCCCCCACTCAAACAGTTTCCCCTTCTTCCACCCCACGGCCATTCCTCCCTGGCCTCACCCCCAGCTCCTTCCCTGCCCAGTCTGAGCAAGCGAGAGCCATCCAGGAGCCAGCATCCATCCCAGCTGGGGAGCAGAGCACACACCCCCCCAGAGCCAACACTGCAGGCTCGGCACAGCGGGTGGCAGGGGCTGCATGCGGCTGCAGCTGGGCTTGTGCTGGTTAGTGAGCTGGGAGCAGGGAACAGTGTGTAGGAGCAGTGAGGCCAGGCAAAGCATTGGGAAGACTCTTGGCAGCTCCAGAAGCGGTGGGGAAAGCGCAGGGGTGTGCATGGTGTCAGGCAGGGAGCAGGGAGGGAAAGCCGTGTGGTGCAGCCCTTACAGCACAGGGGGAAGGAGATGGGAACAACCTTACCTGCACCCCTCAAGCCTGAGCACGGAGGGCGAGAGAACCGGGGAGAGAAGCGACAACAGTTAGGAGCCGAACCTGCCTCCTCCTGGGGCGAACGGCTGGAGAAGGACAGGGTTTGTATTGTCCCCTGGGGCTCACACTGCCCTACACTCCCAGACACCCTGCTCACACCTCTTCTGTCGCTGAGGACACCTTTGCCTCCTCCAGCTCGGGATGCTGACTCCTACCCAACATTCACCTGACAGAACACCATGCCCCGTTTCCCTTGTAGGGCACACGGGGATGGGGCTGGTGGAGCCACAGCAAGGCACTGCAGATGCTGTGCCTGGCCTGACCTCAGCCTCAAGCCTGGTGAACTCAAAAAGCAGCAGGAAGAAGATGGGGACCAAGACTGAGGGAACAGCACAGCCCCATGGCTGGGTGATGGGTCTTACACCCCACAGCTAGTACCCAACCCCAGTCCCACGGCCAGCACCCTCTGCTCTCTGCTCTTCCCCAGGCTGTGGCGTTTTCTCCTCCAACTTCCTTCTCCCAAACTTCAAGCCCAGCTGAACGGGACTGGATTAGTGCAAGAACAGAGTGATACTGCCAGGGTTGCTACAGGACAGCCAGGCTGCCCCCTCCCCTCTCCATCACGTCCCCCACTCACCCAAGGAGCCTTTGGGACACAGCACTGCAGCTGAGAAGCCAAACTTGGTCTGGGGCCACCACACACCTGCCTTCAGGCTTTTGGGGCAGCCGTCATAGAGCACTGTGGAGACACACTGGTCACAGGGCCGGGCCACTGACACTGAGCCTGTGGCACCAGCTCCCCACGCTCCCGTGCCCACACTCACCCTGGCAGCCACTGGGGGTCACCTCTGCAAAAGGGCTGTCACAGCTGTTGCACTGGCGGCCGATGACCCCAGGCCGGCAGTGGCACCGGCCCGTCTCCCTGTCACAGGAGCGCGAGGTGGAGCCCACGGGGTAGCAGTCACAGGGCAGGCAGGTGTCACTGCCTCTGGGGCGGTAGTGGAAGTCCTGGAGGAGAGGGGACAGTCATCAGAGAGCCCACTGGGACAGCAGCCGGGACTGGCTGGGGAACCTCTGGAGCCAGAGAAGGTCAAGGCTCTCCTGATTTGCAAGCACCCCACTGCCCCCATCACCACCATGCTGGGGCAGGAAGGCTGTACAGAGGAGCTGAGCAGGGATCCAGCCCAGAATCAGGCACACAAAGCAGGGCCTGGGCAACTGCCAGGCCTTTGGAAGGGACAAGGAACAGCATCAAGAATAAGCAGGGTTTCAGGCAAGCTATGGTCCATGTCCCCCTTGGCACAGCTGCCCCTCACCTTGCAGTGGCACTGCCCATTGGTTTTATTGCAGTCGGGGTCAAAGCCCTTGTTCACATCACAGTTACAGGGCCCACAGGTGGGGCTTCCCCACCAGCCCTTCGGACACTGCTGGTCCATCCTAGGGAGAGAAATACCTTTGATGTTACAACAACCAAATTCCCCAGGCCTTGTTCTGCCACCAGTCCAGCTGCTCAGCAGCTCCAAGGAGGCAGCTGGCACCGAGAGGTCCCTGGTTGCACATCCAGGATGAGAGCCCAGCATGGAGCCAGGCACAAAGGCCATGCTCCTGCCCTGTGTCTCACCTGTGCTCGCAGTACTGCCCAAAGAAGTTCCCACTGCACTCGCACACATAGCCCAGGGGTGAGCCTGGCTTGCGGCGACACACCGACTTGTTCTTGCAGGGGTTGAGGTGACACACATCCACACAGTCCCCTCCGTAGTACCCTGAGGTGTGGACACAGAGCACCATGTAAAGCAAGTACCTTCTCCCTGAGACGTGCCGAAGTACTGAGGAGTGAATTCAGGGGGCTCAGGAGGGATTCTACCCTCCAGAAAAATTGATGAGTGTCTGACAGGGATGTGACTTGCCCAAAGCATGGACAGGAGAGCAGTCACAGGCCAGGAGGGAGTCACAGGGGGAGAGGAGAAGATAAGCAGGCACGAAGAGCAGAGCAGTGGCAGGGTGCTGCAGGTCCTACCTGGCTGGCAGACACAGGAGTAGCTCTGCCACTCATCCTTGCAGATGCTGTTGGCTGGGCAGGGGTTGGAGTCGCAGGGGCTTGGCACAGTGCAGCCAGCCTCCACCCGCAGGGCATGGCTGGGCTTGGGCAGCACGGTCCCGGTGACGCTGTCCCCCAGTCGCACACCCTGCAGTGCAGGTGACAAACTCACAGTGAAGCTAGGACAGACACATGGGGCTCCAGTTCTCCTGCCTTCCACAAACCCCCAGCAGTAGACACTCTCCATCCTCCCTATTTAGCGCTACCTCACGGCACCTCAGAGCCTTGAATGCCCAGAGGAAGAGTGACACCAGCAGGATGGATGCTGGCAGCAGTTGCCAGACTTGCATTTCCAACTCTTCACGTAACAGACCCGCTGAAAAGGGAAGGCTCAGAGCAATGACTCACCTGTATGCAGCCCCTCAGCCCATTCTGCACCTCGCCAGAGCCCAGGACTCCCCCCACATGCAGGTGTTTCACCTTCAGGCCATGCAGTTCATTTCCCACAACCACCGTGTCCTGCAGAAGGAAAGGGAGTAACATGAGGCAACAGGCACCAGCCCTGTCCCAGCCCTCTCAGGGGGTGCAGAGGAACAGCCCCGCCTGTGTTTGCCAAGCATGCCCCACAGTTCCTGTCCTGGTGCCAGGGTCTTAAGCAGCACCTACCTGGTAGAGCCCAAAGTCCAGGGTGAGGGTGATGACATAGCGTGAGTCTCGCCCGCTGTGGATGTCCCGCAGCTCCAGCTGGAGGTCATGCCATTTCCCATCACTGAGCTGCAGCTGGTCCAGGAGGAGGCTGGTGCTGCGCCCGGACCCCCTGCTCACCATGAAGGAGAGCAGGCCCCCAGCCAGCTGCAGAAAGGGAACAGCAACGCCAGCAGTGAGCAAAGACCTCATCAGCTCTGGCTGCTTCCAGCCTACCCCCCATGGGAGCACAGGGAGGGATATCTATCCCTGCTAGATGCCTCTCCCCACAGCTACCCTCTGCTTGGGATGGAGCCAGCAGGGAGAACAAGGTCCCCATGCTCTCCTGGGGCAGACAGCAGCAGAGGCTGGGCCATGGTGCTGTGGCTGAGGCTGTGGCCATACCTGGCAGAGCAGGGTGGTGTACTGGCCTGCGTGGGCCTGCAGCAGCACCCCATTCTGCTGGCGTGTCCGAAATGCCAGCCCCAGGTACCACGGCACTGAGATCTTCACATCCGTCTTGAAGTCCCAGGTCAGGACACTGTTGCCCTGAAAATAGTGGGCATGGTGCATGGCTGGAAAGGAAAGTGGAAGTGAGGAGAAGGGATGGGCACTTTGCAGGGAGCACTAGATGCAGGGACAGCAGAGTTAGTTGTCTCACATGGATCCATTACTCTGCTTCCACAGCAACTCCAGCACAGCCTTACACATACCCACCCCGCCCGTGCCCAGCAGGGCCCACTCACTCACCATGGCGGCAGTCTTTGCCCCCAAAGCCAACAGGACAGAGGCAGGAGTAGGTCCCCCAGCTGACAGAGCAGGTGCCTCCATTCTTGCAGGGGTTGGAGTCGCAGAACGTGTGCTTGGCATGACAACCTGGAGGTATCAGAGTCACCTGTATCAGCCTCAACCAGCTCACCACCTCCCCCCAGCCCACATGGAAAGGCACCACTGCCTGCTGGCCTTTTCCCTAGCTGTCAGAGGGGCAAGCCCAGCTGCTCAGTCTCTCCACGCAGACCCTGCCTGCTCAGGGATGAGGGTTAAGGCTGTTGCTGCTCCTTATGCCAGAACAAAGATACTGTCGAGCTGGACTGATGATCCAGCATCTCCCAGGTCAGCCAGCTCAACAGGCTCTGCGCTTGGGATCAGGGGACATTCCCAGAACATTAGCTGAGGTGGGCGTTGGATCATTTAGGGGGACCTGAAGGCCTTGTTCTCCAGTGAGAAGCTGCTCAGCTACAGCTCTGGTGCCATGATGCTGTTACAGCCCAGCAGCACCGCTTGTGAGAAGGAGAAAGCAATTCCCAGGGCAGGGGCAGGCAGGAGCAGAGGCGCTGGTACCTGCAGCAGTTCCATTGTTGGCGATGTAGGAGGCCAGGTCGATGCGTTTGCTGTCGATGAATAGGTCTCTCATGCATCCCACAAAGTCCCGGTGAGTGATGGGGAAGTTTTCTGGCAGGTTGGGGACCCCTCCAAGGAGCAAGGGACCTGTGAGGTCCAGGGACCTACAGGATCAGAAGCCCAGGGCTTTAAGAGGTACAGCAACCTCACACTGGCCCAGCCAGCTGCACAGTGCATGGGGCTGGGAAGCAGACATCCTCAGGGACAGGCACACACAGCCAAGGTCCCAGATGTGAAGGCCTGGCTCCTCAGGGGACCTCTCCCCACCACAGCAGTACCAAGGAACTCACTTTTTCGAGCTGGTCTGCACACCTTCTGCAGCACAGGAGTAGTTCCCAATCTCGCTGCCGAACTGCAGGGCCACTGAGGCGTCACATTCATCTATTGTCAAGATGGCCACCTTGTCCTTGGAGGGGCCCTGCACCACCCCCAGAGTGCTGACCTTGGGCTGAAAGCAAATGCAGGGTGTCAGCAGCACACATGCCCCAGGCCCAAGCACCCAAGGGTTCACACAACAGCAAGGAAAGGCCTGAGCTCAGCCCAGGCTTGGCTGTGCTCCTGGAGGCATGAGCAATGCAGGAGGGAAACCTCCAGATGAGCCCAGCAAGCAGCACCAGAGAGGGACATGGGCAGGGACACTGCATGGAGTGCATTCCTGCAGCCTCCAAGTGAGGTCCTGAGTGTCAATCTGTCCCTGTACCCAGCTGTCTGCTCCACTGCATCCATCCCTAAGGGCTGAAAACCTCCTCTACCTTCTCTCAAGAGCCCCGGGCATGGGACAGAGCCAGAGAACAGGAGAATCAGAGCTGCTCACTTGTTGGGAGAGAGAGCCATGAGTGTTGGGGACAGCTGGGGCACACGTACCTTGTTATAGTAGCGGAGCTGCAGTGTGTGCCACTGCCCATCACTCACACCCCCCGGCAGGTAGGGGCTCACCACCGTGCTGGACTCTCCTGAGGAGACAGGGATGATGGCAGGCTGAGGGAAGCCAGACAGCCCTCAGATGTTCCCACCCTTCCTGGGCACCAAACCCACTCTGCTGCTGATGGCCTTGTGAAGCTCATGGTGACACAACACGACAGAACAGCAGCAGAGACACCAACAGGGTTTGTCCTGCTCACAAACCACACTCCTAAGCCCAGGGAGAGTCCTGAGACACTCAACTCATCCCCTGTGCTGTCCATTGATGCTCACCAACACTTCTCAACCCTGCTTCCCTTAGCACAGGCTCCATCCAGGGCAGCACTCTGCTCTCCCCACTCAGCACAGGCCTTTTCACAGCTCCCATGACACAAATCCCACAACAGGCAGGGCCAAGCATACCTGTGGAGTATTTCAACTGGACCTGCCCCTGGATGATCTCCACTGCCAGGAAGTCATGCCTCTCGTTCAAGCGCCCATTGTAGAGCAGGAGGCCACTGGGCTCCACAGTGCTGAACCTGGGGCAGGGGAGGAAGAAGGAGGGCAGGGTGTGTGCAAGGAGCATGTGGAGATCCTCGCTCTCCCATGGCATGCACCAGTATCCCAGGACAGTGACGCTAAGACCTGAGCATGGGGGCCTGGCATGGAGGCAGAGAGCCGGCAGCAGCGACGGGCAGAGGCACTGCAGGAAGGGATGAGCTGATGGCAGTGCAGATTCAGAGCCCTTTGGCTAAAGGTGCCAAGGCAGCCCCATGGGGAAGCAAAGCCAGTAACACAAGGGTCTGGAGAGCCATCAGGCACCTCCTGGACTGGCCCAGCATGCTGTGCACAACAGCCACCAGAGCAGGGACAGATGAACCAAGGACACCGATGTGCAGCGGAGGAAAGAGAGAACTCACGAGAGGGCAAGGGTGAGGTGGAAGCGCTGGCGCAGGCCCCGGAACATGATGAAGGATCGCGGCGGGAAGGAGCGCGTGGACACCTCGCAGAAGGGTGTCTCGAAGCCGCCCGCCGGGCACTGGCAGCGGAAGCCGCCGTCGGCGCCGTCGGTGCAGGTGCCGCCATTTCGGCACACGCCGGGCACACACCGCCCCGCGCGGCTGTCCACTTCACAGTTCTCGCCTGTGGGAGCAAGGCCACAGGCTTGGGACACGCACACAGCAGCCACCATGTGCTCCTTGTCTTGGGAATGCAGAGCCCAGCCTGGATTCTGGACAGGGCAGCTGAGGGGAAGGAGTCTGTGGCGCAGTTGGGGGCCAGCAAAGGATATGACAACGCAAGTGTTATCCAGATGTTAGCAACCACTGCCAGCCCTGCACGAGCCATTGGGCTGATGTGATGCCAGGTCTGGCTGAAGGGGCAACTTTGGATCCAGTATGGCATGGGAATGGGACAGGAAGGCACTGGCCACAGCTGGGCTGCACAGTCCTAAGGATGGAGAAGCAAGCCAGGGAAGTCCTGGTAATGCTGAGAGTGCCTCCTTGTGCCCTGCCACCACACAGACTTGGGACAGGCATCTCAGTCCTGTCTCCGGGGTGTGGGGACAGCCCAGTGCCACTGAGGTCCCATCAATAGCCACAGAAGTAGCACTGTGAGCCTCCCAACACTGCATGCAGGAGCAAAAGCCAAGTGGGAAAAAGCCACATGAGGGACAACAAATACCCTGGCACCTTGCTGGCACGGGTAACAGGGATGCCCCACGCCAGCTCAACAGTGCAGTGCGGGGCGTCTGCCAGCCCCTCTTCCTGTGCTATCCCCACAGCACCCAGGGAACCACTCAGCTGCAGTCCTACGCCCCAGGCCCTGCTCCCATTACTTGCTCCGTATTACACAAGGAGGATGAGGAGACAGCATGAAGTGACAGGCAAATGAGCTCATTAACCCTTCTGCTAATGGCTGTTCACGCTTCAAATGCTGGGGGTTAATTACCACTGACTCTGCTTATCTCACCAGGAGCCACTGACAGGAGAGCTCCAGGCAGCCATCTGCTGCCATGCTCCCTCCCGGCAGTGAGAGCAAGGCAGGGGATCCCTCCTCAGTAGCCACAGGCCACCTCCCCTCACCCCCGCAGTTAGCAGTTCTCCACAGCCTGTTGGGAACTTGTGGCAACAAGACACTGGCTGGACTGTGAATTCCCCCCCAGCCCCCCCAGCTAGGACCAGATCTGCCTGGATCAGATCCTGCCTGGTGGGGCACCAAGACCCAGCCTCCCCTTCTGTTCTGGGTGGGTTGCAGCTTAGCCACTGCACATGGGACCAGTGTGGCTCCACACCTCTGCCAGACGAGCTGAAGACTGGCACAGGCTGAAACCAGCAGATGGACTCCAATGGTCCCAGAGCCCATCACTCTCCTAGCATGGGGCACAGCTGAGAAACCTCCTGTGCTTCAGCTCAGCACAGTCCAGCTTAGTCCTCCTGCTCTGTGAAAAGGGGTGGGAAGTGATGGCCAGGGTCCCCAAGAGTCCTCCATGCCAACTCCCTACAAGGCAGATTTCTATGGCAACCCCAGCCCTGCACATGCAGCACCATGGAAACACAGAGAGCTGGGAATAGAGCTGGACCTCTGTGGGCACAGAGAGGCTCTGACTCCTACTGCCCTGCTAGGAAGAGCACCTGCCATGGTGACAGCAACGCCAAGGGACCCTCCCACCCGTCCCCCAGGGCCCAGCCCCAGCACTCACCGCTGAAGTGCGGGCGGCAAACGCAGGTGTATCCCCCCTCCTTGCGGGTGCAGATCCCCCCATTCAGGCAGGGGTTGGAGTAGCACAGGTTGATCTCCGTTTCACAGTAGTCCCCGGTGAAGCCCTGGGGACAGCGGCACCGCAGGCCAGCGATGGGGTGGATGGGCCGAAAGAGGGTGGAGTGGGAGGCGATGAAGGGGGCGGAGCTGTCGAACTTGAGGACGGAGATGCATTTCATGTAGTTCTGGCAGGGCTCCCGCAGGCACACGTTGTCGTCGAAGGGCAGCACCTCCAGCATGGAGGCGCCCGTCAGCACCATGCGCTTCATGTACAGCTGCTCCTGCAGCTCCTCCGAGCTGAAGTAGCGCCCGCCCCGCGGCGCCAGGGCCGAGAAACTGACGTTGAGCACCGTGCCACCCACGTCCGTGTCGTTCTGGATGTTGAAGATGAAGATGTCCTCCTTGGGCGTCGCAAGCACGGTGGCCACTCCTTCCAGGAAGGTGGACAGCAGCGGGGAGAGGAACCGCTCCTGCCACATGTTCTCCAGGCGCACTGTAATGCTGTTGGCCAGCATGTCCTCCGTGATGATGATCACCCGCAGGACGCACTGAGCTGTCACGCTGTGGATCCCGTCTGTTGGGGGGAACAGGAACACACTGCAGGGCTCTGCCTGCTGCTTGGAGGGTCTCCTCCCTGCCACCCCAGGGCAGAGCCCTGCACCCCTGTGTGGCCCCCAACAGGTCAGAGTCCTTGGCTAAGGAAGCTTGGAGCCACAGCCCCAGAGGCTAGCAGGGGGCACCTGGGATGAAGGGGGAGCGGCCGGTATGGCTGCACCTTCTCCCCCCCATCAGGCTCTCCACTGAGAGAACTCTCAGGTTGTCTCCTTGTCCTGGATCTCGGCAGCAAACTGAGCTCTCAGGAAAAAAGGTGCTCAGGAACAGAAGGAAGTCCCAGCAGGAGGTTTGGCAAACACAGGAGCTGATGCCAGGGCCTGGGGTGTTTTGCTTCCCTGCTGCGCCCTGTCTGCCTCCCCCATGCTGCCTTTTCCTGTGCTGTCCTCCTGCCATTTCCTTCCTCTCTCCTCCAGGCTCTCCCAGGCTTTTGTGCTGGTCTCCCTGCTTCCCCCCTTCTCACCATCTGCTCTGCATCTCTTCTTCTCTCAGCCCATCTCTGGTTTGTTTAAATCTCTTTAATCTCTATTTTCCTTGGAAACAAACTCCTTCCCTTTGGGATCCCGCACCACACGAGCAATCTCCCAGGCAGGAGCAGAGGAGCACACAGGGACACTTGGAGCACGCCTGCCTGCTCTCTCTCAGGACCTTGGCCAGCAGCAGCAGCACACCCACCACACATCGGGCGCACTCCCAGCCAGCAGCTCAGGCTGCAGGGGCACAGGCAGCACAGCACAGCCCAAAGGGGCAATGGTGCAGCTTCCATCCCAGCAGATCTGTGATCATGGGCCCCTGCCTCACCCCACCTACCCAGCTCCCAGAGACCAACGGATCTTGATACCCCAGGATACCCCAGGATACCCCAGACACCTCTGCTAGCAGCTTTGGCTGGGGCAACCAGCTGGGAGAAGCCTGTCTGCTGACCCCCAGGAGGATGCCTGCTCTCACCTGGTCCCCTCCTTCTGGGCCTTCAGCACAGGCTCCAGCAGGCAGACCCAGACTTCCGCATGGCAAAGCAAGACTGTGCCAACCTTGGTGGCCCCAGAAATGCTCGATGGGGCTCATTAAGAACCTCACTGCTCTTGAAATGAGGCAATCCATCTTCCAGGCCGTTGCCAGCACCCCAACGCTGGTGCCCCATGGGCATTAGCAGCACACAGCTGTCGCCTGTTACTCCCATCTCCCACTGCACATTCCCCCGAGAGCCTCAAACCCCCCCACTTCCTTGGAAAACTGGTTCTCCATCATCATACCAAGACAACATTTACATCAGCACATCTCAGCGGTGACTCCCGTAACTAATCCTGGATCCCAAGCCTTGCTCTATGTGCTTCACCTCCTCCAACCCAGTGCAAGGAGGCACGAGGAGCAGCAGGCTTCCTGGCACCCCCGTCAGCCCCAGCCCTGACAAGGACCGGATGTGCAAATGCCAGCCACTCGTCCCTCATCCATGTCCCAGCTCCAAGCCTCATGTACAAAGCCGCCTTTACTGTTCTTCTCTTCCCATGGCTGCTGCACTGCAAAGCCTTTTGATTTCCCTCAGCCCTGTTTGAAGTTTGCAGTGCAGGAGGATTTACAAATTGAAACATCTCCCTTTCTTCCACCTCTCTCTTCTACTCTTCAGAAGGTGAAAGCTTTCTGGTGACCCTGCAAATTCCCGCGCAAGCAGCAGCCTGCGCGCCGGGACTGGTGCTCTGGAGATAAGGCTGGCTCCAGGCTGGGGGAGCAGCATGCCAGTACAGTCACCCAGGAGCTAATCTCCTGCACGAAAGGGGGGGTGCTTCTCTCTGAAGCCAAACTGCTCCCACCCCACATGGAAGCAAGATGAGAAAGCAGCCCTCTGTGTGACACCCTGCCTGCTCTGGCACAGAGAGCAGCACATGCAGCAGCAACAGAACAGCTCCATCCAGCACCTGGCTGGACATGCCAGGGGATCTAGACCTGCCTGGGCTCAGGGCAAGAACTGGCATCATCACCTGCATTCCCCAAGGCACATTCTCTCTGCAAGAGGCTCGCGGGGTACCGAGACCACCCAGACCTTGGGAGGCAGGAGTGAGAGGAAAGCCACAAGCAACACTTGGCATAAGATGCTCCCCAAGCCACCATCAGCCTGGCACCCCTCCCTGAGGAACCACCTGGTGAGACAGTATCCCAGGATGCCAGCACGTTGCCACCAGCTCCCTTCTCAGCACACACCTGGGTCATGTCCCAGCTCCCTCTCCTCTCCCTTTGTCCCCTCCTCACAGTTGGCCTCTCTGGTCAAGGCAAGCATGAGCTCAGTGCGAGCCCAGCTCCCTCCCCTCTCCTCTCTTCAGCTCATAGCTCACCCAGAAGCAGTCATGAGGCCCTGGGGACAGCTCTCACTCTCTCCAAGGGCTGCTCAGCGCCCAGCAACAGCCAGGCAGACATCTGCCTGATTTATGGCTGTTATTAGGCCTTGGCTGACACGATGCTGAATCCTGGGCCAGGCTGGAGGCCAGCGATGCCTCACAGGAGCAAGGAGCCTGTGCCTGGGGAAGAAAGTGAGCTGGAGGGTACCTGATGCCTTTGGCATTGCCCAGCCCATGGCAGGAGAGCCAAGAATCCCTTTCCCAGTTCCCCACAGCAATGTGGAGCCAGGCCCAGCTCCACAGCCCTCCTCAGTAGGCTCCCCTGTAACACTGCCCCACCTCAGCATCACACCCAAGGCTGTCTCCCCCCTCAGCTCTGTGCAAAGGGAAGCAGATGGTTAAGAGAATGACCTGCTGCAAATGGGGAAAGAAAAAAAATAAAGCTACCAGAAGAAAGCCCAAAGCTGGCTGGAGGCACTGACCCCCCATGGGAGGCGTTTTAATCACGAATGCTCAGCCTTTCTGATTAAATCCTGTGGCTGGAGAGCTGGTGCCTGGTGAATATTCATGCAGCAGAGTGAGGAGTCCTAGAAACATGGCTACAGGGAATGAAGCAAGGAAAAGGGACAAGGGGCTCTAACCCTTGTGCTGGACAGCATTGGGCCACTGTGTTTGCAATTTCAAGACTGACAATAACCAGCTTCAAAAGCAACGAAGCTAAAGAAGAGATCCATGTCCTCTTCTGAGTGGCAGCAACAGTGTCCAAGAGAGCAAAAGCCACTATTCCGACTGCAATGGCCACCCCAGAGACAGCAAGGGTGCTCTGGGGACAGACAGGGTGGCTTTCATGTTTGCAGGTGAGGAGCAGTAAAAAATGTCCAGACAGAGAAGTCAGGAAAAGAGACAGGTATGGGTACAGTGAACATTCCTCACCTCTGCTGAAGGGCTTTGGCAGACCTCTCAACATTTTGATAATACTTTACCAGTTAAGAGATCTTGAAAGTATATCAGGCTCCCATCACCCAGCACAGAGGATGAATGTCATTCCCCTGCAGCTGAGTCTCCACCCTTGCCACCAAGCCCAGAGAAACCAGTCTGAAATGGTGTAAAGTCAGTATGATGTCAGTCTCTTACACTGCCCCAATTTCACAGTGGACCAGGCCAGGGACACAGCCCCCCCAGCCCCTCCATTCCGCTGTCCTGCATCCTCAGCAGCCAAGAGCACATTTTAGCAGCCAGAGGTGTCCACACGCCTGTGAGAAGCTGGAGTCAGTTTTGAGGCTACCAGCCCCGCTGGAAAGGCAGTGGGTTTGTGATGGCCCAAGTCTTCTGCCTCCTACAAGGGGCTGAGATAAGAATACACACAGCTCACAAGCAGGCAAAAAGGCCCCTTGCTCTGTGTTTTAGGGCGATTCAGCCTCCCTCAAATGGACCATAAAGACAGGAAAGCCACTCCCTCCTAGGATGCTGACCCTTGGGGCACCCACGTAGGTGCTACCACTGCCTTCCAGCAGCAGGAAGGTGCTCTGGCACAGCGCAGTGTCCGGGGCAGACAATGCAGCCGGGTCTGAATGTCCTGGCTGCCAGCTCTGCAAACCCACCCTCCCTCTGCACACAGCGACAGCATGGGGCCGGCGGAGCTGCCAGCTGGGCGGGGGGCTGCCAACAACAAAGACTGAAAAACCAAACTAGACTTCCACCTCCACAGCCAATATCAAAGCCAACAAAAGGCCCCTTTTCCAGTGTCTCACTTCCCTTGCCAGAACGGCTCTTCCCCTTCCATCTCCTCCCCTCCTTCACAAGCACACCTCTCCCATTCTCCCTTCCCGCTGGAAGATGACGACATTCTAATTGCAAGGGCCCCCTTGCCGCGAGGCGGCTCGATACAGGACTTCGGGACGTGATTGTCTCCTGCCTTTGTGCAGGGTTAAGTGTGCGAGGAGGCAGGGCTTGCATAAACACACTGGGGCAGAAGCTGGAAAGGTCAAAACCACCCCCCAGCTCCAGCGACGGGCATGTGTGCGCCTGCAGCCGCTCTCGGCCAGCCCTGCAGCTACAATTAGCCCCACAGAGCCCCAGCCCACTGGCGGGCTGGTGCTGCTCATGCCGGATTGCCTTGAACAGGTATCCTTTTAAAGCCATCGCTCCATATGTTGAAAGAAATCCTCCTCTCAGAATAAGCCAGATCGAGAGAGCTAAAAGGGAAGGCAGCTGGTAGCCCACGGTCAGGGGAGCATCACGATCTAGAGTACGGCTCCCGAGGCACTCCTGGCGATTCAGTGCTTGGCCCCTCCAGAGAGGGCTCTTGCCCTCCCTCCCCCAGAGCCGCTCCCTGGTTCAGCAATGGACAGATGCCTCCATTTCAGATCATGCATCCGCCAGCTAAGAAAGGCTGGTGGCGAAGGCAAAGCTCAGGCTCTGGGAGCTCCAGGTCCAAACCCTGCTTGCTCACAGGCAAGCCCCTAGGTCCATCTTTGTCCTGTCCTCAGCTGGGCTAGAGGAGACCCCAACACTCCACAAAGCCACCCCTAGCTACTGCTAGCATCTGCATTTGGATACTCCAGCAACACACACTGTGCCAGAGTTCCAGGCACTGCGCTCAGGTTTGTCACAGCTGTCCCCTGCAACACTAAGTTGGCTGCAGAAAGGTGGTACCAGGCTTTAGAAGCCACCCCACAAAGCGCAGGTGTTGGCAGGTGCCACAGCCAGGATCCGGACTGAGCTGTTTGCTACTGGCAGACGGGTGTTTAAGAGGGCTCCTTCTGCACGGAGCTCAATCCCTCCCTCCCTCCCGCGCGGGGCCAGGGAAGCGCTCAGTCCCGGCAGAGAGAAGAGCCACCTGGGCTTGGGAGCAAAGCAGTGTACCAGCCCCTGGGCCAGCAGCCTGGCCATCCTAGGAACTGCCTCCTTCCCGGGCCAGCACCCTATGGCACACAACACAGCCTGGCTGGCCACAGCACCTCCAAAGGTGCCTTGCTAGCAGCCAGAAGCAATCTCACAGCTCAGTAACGATGCTTTGTTCTTGCAGACCATTTCCAGCCTTGGCCCCTTTATGGAGCGCTGCTCGGCAGCCTGTCTCTCACAGCACCTTTCACGCCACTCCAATAGTATTCCCTGACTAGAAGGGACTCCCAATCCAAATCTTGTTACCAGTCCCCAACCCAACCCCCAACGCACAATGGGCTGTCCCAGAGGGACCTCGCAGAGCCCCCCAAAGGTACTGCACTGAAGGTTTAATGATTTTCACTCCCTACCTGTGACAGTCACCAGCATGGAGGCCACAAGCGGACGGTTGTTGTCCAGCTTACGGCTCAGCCTCAGCTCCCCGCTCGATTGATTTACAATCAACAAGTGCAGCTCGTTTCCCCGCTCAAAGGTGTAGAAGAGGCGGTCAGATGCATCTGGGTCATACGCTGGGACCTTCCCTATGACCCCCGAGGGGAAGGTGTTGGACTTATTGGACACGTAGTTATTGAACAGGATTTGGAAGTTCTTCAGAACAGGGCTGTTGTCATTCTGGTCAATGAGTTTGATGTGGACTGTAGCTCTGCTGACCAGAGGGGCAGAGGTGGCCTGCACTACGATCACATACTCAGGTTTTGTCTCATAATCCAAATCTATCAAGGCTGTGAGCTCCCCAGAAAAGATGTCCATCTGGAATATCTCAGGGATGTTGCCTTCCACAATTTGGTACATGATCTGGGCATTGGGTCCCTCATCCGGGTCAACAGCTGTGATTTGGGCCACCACAGAGCCTACGATGCTGTTCTCCTTGACCAAGACCTCAAACTCTTCAGCAGGAAAGACAGGGGCATTGTCATTCACATCCTGAATGATAACCTGGATGTGGACAGGAGTTCGCTGAGGAGGGATGCCCCTGTCCACAGCGTAGGCAGTCAGTTCATAGACAGGAACGTTCTCGCGGTCCAGCCTGCGCACAGTGCGGATGATCCCCGAGGTGGGCTCTATGGTAAAGTCTCCATCCCCATCCTCCCCATTCTGGAAGGTGTACTGCACTCGCCCGTTGGTGTGGGCATCCCGGTCGGTGGCAGAGATCTGGAGCACACTGGTGAAGGGAGGTGCATCCTCGGAGATCATGCCCTGGTAATGAGGGCTGACGAACTGGGGGGCATTGTCATTAACGTCATTCACCATGATTTCAACATACGTGGTGTCCGCCTTCTGGGGGATCCCATTGTCCTTGGCAGTGATAGCCAACGTATACGTAACCTGGTCCTCATAGTCCAGTTCTGCCTGAAGAGTGATGGCCCCAGAGTCCGGATCAATACGAAACTGAGGGACGTTGTCTTCCAAGTAGTACGTGATGCGGGCGTTTTCCCCCACGTCATCGTCCGTGGCACTGATCACCACCACGGTGCTGCCCACAGGCCGGTCCTCGTTGATGCTCACGGAGTAGTGGGCACTCTGGAACACAGGCCTGTGCGTGTTGGCATCGGTGATGTTGATGTGAACGTGGCAGTTGTCACGCAGGGTGCGATCAGAGGCTGTCACGGTGAGCACGTAGCGCCTCTCCTGCTTGTAGTCCAGCGGCAGAGACAGAGTGATGAGCCCCAGCCCACCTTGTGTGCTGATGGAGAAGCGATTCCGCGTGTTGCCTCCTGTGATCTGGTAGGTGATGGCACTGTTCACATCCCGGTCGACTGCCGTGACGCTGAGGACGCTGGTCCCCACAGCTGCATCCTCGTTCAGGCGGATGAAGTATTCCTTCTGGGTGAACTCAGGGCGGTTGTCATTGACATCCATGACAGTAATGGTGACGCTGGCTGAGGCGGATAAAGATGGAGACCCATGGTCACGAGCCTCTATCCCAAAAAAATAGTGCTCGACTGATTCCCGGTCCAAGGGCCCACTGACTGTGATCCACCCTGTGGCACTGTTCACCACAAAGGGTGTGTCAGCCGAGACCCCCATCAGTTTGTACTCCAGGCGCGAGTTCTCACCGTAGTCTGCATCCACGGCCTGGATGTGGATGACAGAGTGGCCAAGGGGAACATTCTCCAGGACGGAGATTTGAAAAGGGGTGCTGACAAAAATGGGGGCATGGTCATTGATGTCCACCACCTGGATGCTCGCCATGCCAGTGTTGTTAGAAAGAGGAGGACGCCCCGCATCCTGAGCCCGGATCCTCAGGGCGTACTCCCGCTCCACCTCAAAATCCAGCGGGGCCACCACCTGTATTTCTCCAGTTACACTGTCAATGGAGAACTGGCCCCGACTGTTTCCGCTGATGATGTTGTAGTGTACCAGTGCGTTGTTGTCCTTGTCCAGGTCCGTGGCGGTGACGCGCAGGATCTCGGTGTGGGGCCGTATGTCCTCCCTCACTTGGACAATGTAGCGCTTCTCGCTGAACTGAGGGATGTTGTCGTTCTCGTCAAGGACCGTGATGTAGACCTTGACGGTGGCGGAGCGGGGCCCTGGCTCCCTGCCTTGGTCATTGGCTTCCACCACCAGGGAGTACTTCTCCATCTTCTCCCTGTCCACCGGCCCACTGGTGGTGATGAGGCCGGAGCGGGGATCAATCTCAAAGACGTCGTAGGCAGCCCGTTCATTGACAAAGCGGTAGCGGATGTTGGCATTGGGTGGGGAGTCAATGTCGGTGGCCCGTAGCTGCAGAATGGGGTATCCCTCCTCCACGTTCTCCCGGATGGTCTCCCGGTACTCGCCCTGCTCGAAGACGGGGTCGTGGTCGTTGCGGTCAGCCACAGTGATGGCCACCATGGTGGTGGCAGAGAGCCGAGGTGTCCCGTGGTCAGTGGCCGTCACTCGGAAGTAGTGCAGGTCCATGCTCTCGCGGTCCAGGGGCTGGGTGGTGGAGATGAGCCCGGCCCGCGGGTCGATGCTGAAGAGATCCCGAGAGCGGCTGTTCATCAGCGCGTCCATGGAGTACACCAGCCGCCCCGCATCGCCCCCGTCGGGGTCCTGGGCCGCCACCGCCACCACCGCCGTCCCCGCCGGCTGGTTCTCCGCCACCTCCGCCTGGTAGTTGTACTGGGGGAACAGCGGGTGGCGGTTCGGGGCTGCGCGCCGGACCCTCCGCCCCGGGGCCGGTGCCGGGGACAAGGGCAGCGGGCGCGGCAGGGCGGCGCGGGGCGGGCAGCGCGGCGGGGACTGGCGGCGCAGTGCCGGGGGCAGCCCCGAGGGCAC